>JAMKCH010015253.1:0-60998 GCA_023653785.1 Ophioderma brevispina | reverse complement strand
TGGTAATTTACCTTTAACTTGCACGACTCCGGTTTATGGTGGCAGTTTATGAAGTTTTGGGTCTTGATTTTATAAATTTCTTGTACCAAGGAATTTTCTGAACCTTTCTGAACTACTATAACCAACTGTGGGACCAAATTTCACCGTGTGTTCAGTAAAAGGTGGTAAAATGAATTGAGGACTGACTGGCTTGCACCATGTATTTGAATTGTATGCGAGCGATAGCGCACCGACAATAACTAACCACATGCGGAAAGAGTTGCTACTCGTAGCGGAGTAAAGGGAAATGGTAGGAAACACTAGCAGGCGATCGTAGTGGTATAATGAGGAACAAAATTATGATCAATATTTATGGAAGTACCAATACCTTTTGACGTTTCTCCATGATCAACTGCCGTGCCGCTTGCGAGTGGTGATATCATGTCCCGCTGCCAACGTTGAGATCAGTCTTATGGTAGTCACTTTGGATGCCTGCACTCGGCTGATTTTTTCTGGATATAGCTTCTGAAGGTTGCGATACTTTCGTTGCTGTTGAATCATCCTCGCCATCCCATACTGGTGGGCCTGACGTCCTTTGATTTACCTGTAATTTGTAATTTGTCTGGTACAGCAGAGTCATACTGGGATATCTGGCATAATAGTTCAATGCCAATCAATGTTTGCACATTATGCTCACTGGGTTATTCCCTGCTATCACTTTAATCAAGATAAACACATGTTCACATTTGTATCTATCCATTGTCCGTATCCTACTGGTTAATATATATTAATGTCCATCGGTAATGATTCCAACTGGATTATTTCACTAAACTCGGCAATTTTCAGTCTCTTCTTCGAGGTCAGCAGTATATTCCACCGGATTAGTTCACTATGATTAGCAAGCTGGTCTCTTCTTCAAAGCTTACAGTATATTGCACCAGGATTATTTCCTCTCGTCCTTCAAGCATCAGTCTAGCGATAGTCCACTAAGTTATTTCACTATTCTCAGCAAATTTTGTAATTTCTTCAAGGCCAACGGTACAATTTCCAATGCCGATATCCTTCTCCACTGTTCACTTCCGAAGTTAATTTAATCACAGACCTTCGATACAGTTATTATCGTTCGTTTTTGGTAAAACAGTCCACGTTTCTCGCAGTGCTCGCGAATGTACAATCCTCAACACGTATTATTTTTCCATTTCGAAGAGAGATGAAAATCAGTGCTATAATCACAATCACTTTCAAATGACTTTTATCGGAGCTCTCGCTACAAACATCTTGTCTGTGTGAAAAATTAAAGTTAATTGAAAATTTGGCTGGTGCGAAAATGCACCTCTCTGAAAAACTCAGGTGCAAAACACCTGTGATGATGTTTCAAATGTTGCAAACAAACATTCAGGCGGCTAGACGACCGGGTGCCTCACCGATCACACAGTTCCTCAAAACTGAGGTATGAAACCCTCTACATGGGGGCAAAGCCTCCATATAAAAACGCCGTGCCACCAGCCGGCTTTTATCTTATCGATTGCCTTGTGCGATCTATAACAAATTAGGTTACTTAGTAATACGTAACCTTTCTATTGCTAAGTCAAAAAAAATTGAGATAATAGTGGGCCAGACATTTATTAATACATTATGAGCCCGTAAAGATACTGCAAAAGTTATATTACATAAAACAGCTTTTTAATTAGAAAATAACATACTCTACCATTATTTGCAGAATAAGTTCAGTAAATCAGAATGCGCTGCATTTTCAATAATGGGCAGCAGAGATAAACGACCAATAAAGGGATGAATATCTTTATGCAAATTTTATGCGTACGACTCTCGTACACTTGTTAGAAATCAAATACGTGTGACCCGATCGCCGGTATTCTATCGTTAAATAACAGCAACTGTAAAGATGAATTTGCCGTTATGATTGATATGAAGAGAAGTTTTTTGATGTTTTATAACACATATTAATCGATTTCTGTAAAAGAAAACTTATCATTTAGTAGACATGAATACTTGAATCTCATTGGTTAACAGGCTAATTAAAATATTTCCTATTGTGTGGTAGGAATAAGCTAACCCCATAATAGATTCCCGGTTACGTTATGATTATCCCAGTATTAGAACCCCTAGTTTAAATACATTAAATCTATGGTGCAATGATTTAGTGCATCTGGGTTGAAGAGACTGCTTTGCCCCACCCCCTCTAGAAGCATCAATATCCAATAGCCTTGTTTTAATGGCAACACAACTGCCAGTCTGCTGTGGCTGCTGTGGTGTGATGCTGCCATGCAAACCACATTGATACAGTAATTTATTCCTTTTTCTTCATGTATAAATAATTTTGGAAATCCTCCTGTGTTTTATAGCAATGGGAAAACTGCCATAAAGTTTTGTTTTTCAAAGAGGTCAGTTAAAGTTTTCCTTCCCCAGTCTACGTGGCATTATAGGCATACTCTGCCAGAATTCAACTACTTCTTCTTCTTATATCGTGTCCAAACATGTGGTTCTCAAATATGATCCACCAGATATGGGTACACAACGTCTGTCTGCTTCAATGAATTCCGCAGGTTCTCTTGTTTTTGTGCGTTGTTGCTTGCTTGATCAGGTGGGCAGACCAAGAGGTGTTCCCAAATGTCGTGGTCTGTTCCAACAACCACAGGTAGTATCCTGATCTGCTTCGAGTTAGCCCCTTCTGCAAGGAACCTAGATCGGCCAGTTCTGGTTCTCAATCTATTGAGGCATCCGCAATTCAGCCCAGTAGAGTCCAGCTCCAGGTGGGATATGCTCACAGGTTCAATACCGATATAGGTTACTTGGTTGATGGCAGTTTGTCTTTCCACAAAGCGACTCTCTTTACCTCCTTAGAGACTGTTTTAAGAGGTTGGACTTTGCTTAAGAAACTCTCTCTAGATTTAAAGGCGGTGGCAGCAGTATCTGTCCAACATAGGTGCTTCACATTGGATACTTGGCACTACGCTCTTGCATGCTCGCTACGCTTTACGACGGATGTCTGGTGGAGAATTCCTGTAGGATTTACAAAGTTTTCCGTTGGTGTTTGTACGTAGGGCATCCTGTGATAAGCCGGCAGGAGGCATTTAAAGCTGGGTCAAGCTTCCTTGGCATGGGTTGATCTTTCCCATACAGGGCAGTCATACTCTGCACATGAGGAGCACAGGGCAAGTGCCGTCGATCAACTACTGTGCACTGCCTATTCATATACATTAATCTGGGACACGAACGACCAAAACACCGCAGATGTGCGTAATCCTTACCTCGGACGCGTTGTTCCAATGCCCTTGACACCGGCACATATAGCGCGTTTAATGCAGTGCGCAGTAGGGCGTAGTCGTTGGTATTTGAATTCATGAACGCTTGTATTGAGCTCTCTGTGCGTACGCCGTGTCCCAGAATTAAAGAACAAGCCATTATAGTCTGGACTACACGAATCACTGTAGACATTACAGCCTGGTCATTTTTTTTTTTGTTTTTTTTTTTTTTGTTGGTTGTTTGTTTGATTTGTACTTTGTAGGCCTCATATATATAGAGATAGGCCTAGACTTGGCCAGGGGCCAGGGTCTAGGCCTACTGAACTTGGTTTTAATTTATTTGGTACCAAAGTGCTTGGTCATGACATTCTACATGTTCTATGTTCTAACTCGGTCCCTCCCATGGTCTCTGGCTCTGCTGTGCGTTTCCAGATTTAGACCTGAGTTCATGCTTACAAATATTCAGTCTACTAAATGATAAATTTGTTATCCCCTGTTTGTTCTACGCAATACGGAAAATACCTATGGTGGGTACTGTGATACACACCCAACCATAGATATTTTTTCTGGCATTGCGTGAACAAACAGGGGATAACTAATAATATTTGTGGTTAAAGTCATTAAAATGCTCAAGACCTCTCTTGTAACTACAGTACATTTACTTCCTACGATGCACCGTAATTTTAACGGTAGAATACCGGCAGCTGGGATTCCGGTATTCCACCGTTACAAACGTTTATTTTTCCTAACACATTGTGTACATACAACATACTATACCTCCATGAATTATTCAAGGTGCTTGTTCACGGATTTAATGTGTATTGTGTTCGCTACTTGATATGAAGAGCCGGCCTCGCACTACACCCCATCAAGTACCGTGGGGAAACAAACTTGCGATATTGATGGTAAGACGATATCATACAGCTTGCAAGCCCCGTTCATACGGTGTCATATTGATGTTTTACCACTAAACGCGGTTTGTTGTTTATATCTTGGGGGAATGAAATGATTGAGGCTCAAATTTTCTGGACGAGAAGAGAAAAATCCGACCTTGTCACCTGAATAAATCAAATCATACTACCCTTCCCGGGTAAATCAAGGGTCCCCAAAACGATCGGAAACGCACCTTTTCCTATTTTGCCTTAACGTTAGAAAGATTATTTCTAATTATTATAATTATTATTGCTATCTTAAATTATTGTTTATTATTATTATAATATTATTATTATTATTATTGTTATTATTATTTATCTGTTTCGCCCCTCCTATGATTTTAACCCTGTGGCGGGCGCCGCGCCCCGCATCATGGGGCACTCACTAAATCATAAACAAATTCCAAGTGTTTTGTTGGAGAAACCATCTGTTCTAATCCAAAAATCCAAGACATGTCTATCATTGTTTTAGATAAAGCGCGTACTGTGCACTGGCCTTTAAACTCTGGGGCCCCGTTTTCCAAAAGGTGTCTAGAGCGATTTAACTAGCAAATGTTTATCTGTTAGATAAACATATCGCGTAAGGTGTTGCATCATGATTTAAATGGCCGTCGAATTTCTTTAAAATTTGAAAAAATATATATGTAATATTCATGTTGTGCTGATAACAAATCTGACATAAAAATTAGGGCGTACCCATATTCGTTTTGAGAAAAAAGGAGTTTCAAAAGTACTTTGTTGCTCAACAATTTTACATTATTACCACTCAACTCTATGGAAAAATGCGATGCACGATACTAACGTGCCCCAAAAAGATAACAAGGGGGCCGATCGTTTTTCTGATTTTCACGAATGTTTAGTCTAAGTTGCATACGTAAAACAACGAAATAAAAATGGTTCACATATTAGTTTTCCTGAAAACCGCGGAAAACGTCATTTTTAGAGGGAATTTGATGAAATTCCCGGCTTCACTAGAGGCGCTGCGTCTCCGCGTTATTTTACCCCTATATGTCACGCACCCAAACAAAAATTGGTGGTGCGTGAAAGCTAGGTGAGACGCGTAATGAACCAGGGGCGCGTTCTTAGAAAAGTCTTAGGACGTGAATGAACATAACGACAATGGTGATATTTAACCAACAATCATCAATAACTTATACGGTCTATTTAAAAGGTTTAGAATTGGAATAGCCAGAATTAATTTGCAGATTCCCCCATATATTTCCACCTATGAAAAAAAAAAACCTGACAGACGAAACACACCTTCAGAAAGGCCCTCTGCAGTAATTAACAATTAATGATCTCAGGGCAAGCCATCATGTCTCTAATGGGGCTCACTTCGAAAAGCAGGTCTAGCAGATGTTCCCGGAAGTCGAGATATATAGGCCAATTATTCCCAATTAGCATATGACTCAAAAAGAATCGACTCGTTCGCCTTTATTTTGACCTTGTTAATAGCGAAATCATTGTCTTTTTAATTACATGGTTTTCATTGTCTTGTCCTCTCTATATTTCTTAGATTAAAATGCATGACAAATTTGAATTAAGATTAAAATGTTTATTCTATTATATTATATTACATTGAATTTTTTTAATTTTAATCTAAACTTGTATTTGTCCTTGATAGCAATCCATTAGGTTAATTTTTAATCTACGAAATTTAGCGAGTCCAGAAACCCGCAAACTGTGCCCAGTGGGGTGGGCTGGGGAGATACACCCATAAAAAGGTGTTGATAATGTTTTTAAAGCAAAAACCCGGGGCTCGAGCACCAAATCTCCCGTTTGGGATACGCCAATGAATTTCTAGCAGAAGGCACGCACGAGGTTTGTTTTACTGAAAGCAGATATTAAGACACAGTCAGTTAGAACCGGGGGTTTGATTATTTTTTTCATGATTGGTTTATTCACTTGAACATTAAAAGGACTCCTCCCACTCAACTCACAGCACCACTCATCACTCACTCACTCACTCACTCACTCACTCACTCCCTCACCACTGTATCGCTGATACATCGGAGTTAAACCTGGTAGCTTGAATTTCTAAAGAAAGAAACTGGCCACTCGTATTCCGATGCCGAGATAACCGCCATGGCTGTGAAGTGATACATGTTAGAAGGTACTTCCGCATTTTTTTAAAAAGCCTGCACGTGCAGAGTTCTACGCGAATTTATGGACGCGTAATAATTCGCGGTAACGCAGAGAAAAAAAACGCTCATGATATCTGAGCCGCTAAACTCGCAAACGAATGGACACTCGCTCATCTCCGAGTTGACTAAAATCGGCTTGCGCTTCTCCTTAGAAACCAAATCATAATGCCAACACCTTAAGTAAACACAGTTCTAGAAAGGAATTTAAAGTTAAACGCAATTTTAACTACACTAAAATGTATCTAAATTTAAACTAGGTATGGGGCCTGTTTAAGAAGTGGTTTAAAAATTAGAAACATGGAAAATATTACCTTTTGCTGCACGTAAAGAAGTTGCCTTTGATACCGTTGATCGTGGCATTTTGGTTAGTAGGCTCGATTCCAGCTTTAATACTGGATGTTGCAAAAAAGGGAAACCCTCAAAGCGCACTCTATTTCACGAAAAGAAAAGAGTAAACCATACAAAATAATACACATCTGAAAAGTGCATTTCATTAGGTTTCCGACACTGAAAAAATCGTTTCAAAAGGAGACATATTGACCGAGTTATGGCCGATTGAAAATTTGTACCACTTTTTCATTTTATCCACGGATTGTTACTGTTTTTGGGCAATACACATTCTCCAAGCTCATTCTTTTGTTTATGGTTTCTTTTTTTTTGCGACAAAGTTTGGATAATCTAACATAAATGGAACCTACTTGTTTTTAGTAGTAGTAGGCATAATCCTTAGAAATTAAAGTTTTCTTTCTTTTTGTTTATGCAATGGTAGCAAATACCTTTGCTATGCTGTAGTTGTGTATAACATAACAAAACACATAACAAAAATTAATTAAAATTGAAATTCAATTTGCTCTCTTACAATTCAGATTTAATGTGAAAATTGTTGTAAAAATATTTATGATAACCTTTATATTTATAAATTAAGTGATTAATTATTATCATTCATTATGCAACACAAATCAGCCTGCATTTTCAGGGGTATTTTCGTGATTATTATATAAGAATAAAGCGATTATTAGCTGTACGAATTCTGTGACAAAAACAGGAAAATGTAATTACACTAAATTTGAGACAATTTACAAATTTTAAAAGCTACATGTCAGAATATGGCATTTAGCAGAAGTTTACTAGTCCATTCCTGTACAAAAAAATAGAGCGCTTGTGGTCTTGATGTATAATTATGTGCTCTTCCTCCAATGAAGGCAGCACTCACTGAACATATCAAGAGAGCCACCTATCAAGTCGGTTACTGTTGGGCTGAAATGATGATTGCATCCCCTGAGCTCCCATGTCCAAGTGAATGAGGATGGAATAGAAATGAAAAGAGTATTGGGAAATCTTCTGGACAACCCTTGCAGAAGTTAGAAAAGTATGCCAAGAACTTCCAAGTTGTGGTTGCAAGGAGGGCTGCAGATGACAGGGGAAATGCTTGAAAGCAGCTCTTCAGTGCAGCCCGTATGCAGACTTGAACAATTTGCAACATCAAAAGAGACATCTTCTGTTCTGATATAGATGGGCACTTCTGTGTTTACCATGCTAACTGCAATTATCTTGTTAAAAGTCACAGGAAATGCAAATAGAACTGATGTAGTTTGTGTCAAGTCTGCAAGAAGGGACCGTATGCATTTAATATTTGGGTTGGTGATGACATAATTTGTGGTATCATTGATTTTTCAGAGAGTAATAGAAAATTCCAGGTGACTGGTGTGAATTTATTCAAGACACTGACTGAAAATCAATAGTTTCACTAAATAAATGATGTCACTGGTAGTCACTGGCCCTGTTTATTGGAATAGAATGTCCCATAAAAATTTGGAGTAGGTTTATCATCTCATTTCCTGGGACCTTTAAATGAATATAATAACATCTTCCCTTGATCATTTTGATGAACATGCTTCACTCGTCAAATTGTAGTTCTCCATACTCATGCTCCTTGGTATTCAGATGCCTTTGAGATTGAGAAGAAGGAACACCGTCGGCTGGAGCGCAGAGTTGCACAGACTGGCTCACAGTATGCAAGGGAACTTACAAGGATCAGTGTTTTAAATACGACGCTCTTCTTGCTAATGCCAAGACAGAATATCATAGCAACCAGATTACTACATGTAACCAACGTGACCTTTTCTATGTAGTCAGCAATTTTACTTCTAGAGTGAAACATACACTCGAAACCCATGAATGTCCAAAAGATCTTGCTAACAGTTTTGCATAATTTTTCCACAACAAGATCCAAGAAGCTGCGTAACAGTCTACATGATACTACTACTGCCAGTCTCTCAAAACTATGTCTACATGATCTGTTACCAGTTAACAACATTTCCCTGTGTGGATCGATGTATTTCCTCAAGCTCTCAAGCTGTGTTCACGCAGCTGAAGAAATCAGAGTGTACGAGGTTTAGTGGCGACCCTGGTTTCACATGGTTTCACATGGACGAATTGGAAATCGGTTATTGCTAAACTTCAACCAGGAAAACCTTTGACTTTTAAGACTTGTTTCAAAACTGTTTCATATTTTACACAAATGTTTTCAATGGTAACACAAATGACCAACATGTCAAATTGTACTGTCAATTAAGATTATTTTTTTAAATCAGTACCCATTTTTACATTAGATTCGTTTGTCGGAGCACCCAAAAGTAAAAATATGATTTTTGATCAAATTAAGCTATTTTTGGCCAAAAAATGATGAAAGTCACCTTAAAAATCTCACAACAGCCAATAAGACTGCTTTTATTATGATCAGTGTCCCTTTTTACATAAATTACGCTAGTCAAAACACCCAAAAGTAAAAATATGAATTTTATATGATTTTTAGTCAAAAAATGGCCAATATCACAAAAATGTCTTGAGTACGGTCAACAAGACTGCTTTTTTTTAATATACGCCCCATTTTACATAAAATAAGCCACTCAAACCTTCTGCACCAAAAATTTTGATTAAACGCACTTATCTCCTAGGGTATATCTCAGCGATAATGATCTCCATGTTCCGATGCAGTCAAAATACCGTCAATTTTACAGTGCCGAGACTGTATTCAGGGCCGTAGCCAGGGGGGGTGCGACGCACCCCCCAAAAATGACAAAGGTCCGCTTTATCATGTTGAAGGTCCGCTTTGCCATGTTTACGGTCCGCTTTGTGATGTTTAAATTTTGGAGGTTTCATTGTAGGGTTTTCATACTGTTTTGTTAACGGCGAAGATGTATCATTTGCTTTCCACCCCCCAACTCCCCCTTCCCCACCCCCCCCCCCCCCCCCCCCCCCCCGCTCTTTCAATTTTGGGATGCACGTAAAAAAAAATTTTGGAGCAACCTGCGAGCGTATCGACCGAAAACAATTTGGTTTCTAGACAAAAGGTCCACTTTTGGCAATCCGCACCCCCCCCCCAAATAATTCCTGGCTACCGGGCCTGACTGATTGTTACCAGAGGCGCAAATGACATCTCTTGATTGTTCTTAACAAACAAAAGACTGCGTTAGTGTTTTGATTTTCCTGCCACCTTTTGACACTATTGACCAATAAACATTAAGGCTGTGAAATAATACTGAAACGCATTAAGGTCATGCTTTTGACTCGCCACCCTAACGGCTGCGTGGCCAAGTTTGCAAAATTTGCCCTTCGAGCCTTTTACATGTAACATATTTTCATAATGTATTAACGTAACCCCTACCCCCAGTAAAGTAGAACATTTTCCTGAAAGGGAATGTCATGAGGAAATCAAAAAATTGTCTTAAAAGTGAGGTAGGGGTGAAGTGGTAAGAAAAATTTTTTGACTGAAAATATTGATTTTTCTAAACACAATATATGGCCTTTTCAAGCTTAGAACTCTCCCCCTTTGCTCCTAGCTATAATTTCTCCTCATATTTGGATTCCTCCTAAATTTAACTCACAAAATGTTTTTACCTCGTGGGTGTACCTACTTTCCATCTTTTTATCCTTAATGCAAACATTGGGGTAATGTTGAACGTTAAAATTGGCAGACTTTTCCATCCATGACTATTCAGTGGTTCATTTTAAACATGCCAATTTCTAATTCGAATCACCCATATTCAAGTATTTTACGCGATTTAAATGCCAAAGAAGATGAGTGTTGTTTTTTGACCAAACCCTGAAAATTACCTTACTTATTCAAATTAAATGCTCATTTGCAGGTGCTTCGATTTGCTTGCTACTCGCAATCGCATACATAATGTATACATAGTCATCATTGCTTAAATGAAAGCAGACTCTTGTTTCATCACTTCATCCAAATTAAGTACACAGCTTTTGCATAACTGCCTTGGATTTGCTCTTGGGCCCTTGTATTTGTGACTCCTCCTGACCCAGTTTCTGCCTCATAATAATAGCCACATAACTTTTTCTTTTGGATATGTATGACCGAAATCATCATCAGTGGCTATATCCTCTTATTTTACAACATCATTTGAGGTACATGAAAAGAAAGAATCATAACAGGGAGCCAGAACTTGGCTTGACGCATAACCCCCCGCAGCCGCGTGCGACGTGGCTGTACTGTAAGCCTGCTATTAACTAAACGGGGATCCGTCTGCTCATTACAGTCCACGGTAAGGGTATTTAGCCGTCTGACTTTGTTTTCATTGTAGACTTATGGACCCCTCTTTTTTCCATTCATAGCGGGGACAATTGAATAGTAATTATAAAGAACATATACAGAGTTGAATCTAAAAGGAATTTTATTAGGTAATACCAGCCAGATTTTTGGAAAAAATAAAGATTTGAATGACGTCATCACGTCACGAGCATTGATTGGTTTTTTATATTTGCTTCGGGGGGACCCATCAGGTAAAATGACGTGACGTATCCTACATTGGAGAAAAAACAACCCATTATCGTCATCGTACGTCGGTTTTTGAATCAGTAGGGAAAAGGTAATTCTGTGTACTGTTTAGACATAATCAACCGTGTCTTTTGGAAACAAATAATAGCACTCTGGGCAGAGGCCATATGTTACAGACCTTGATTTAACAAGTCCCGATTATATAGATCGGTTCCGCCCCCGAAGAGCAAAACTGATACCTGATCCCTGACACGTGGACCTGGTACCTGTACACGTGACACCAAAACATTCATCTCGTTACCGTTTATAACTACAATACTGCAAAGCACAAGCATTCTGTATCTCTGTTGTCACAGCGTAATCGATCAAGATGTGATACTATCCCTGTAGTACCGACTAGTTTCAATGGATTTGAAGGCGTAGTAAAGCACCTTTTCGAACCAACACCTATAGATGATATCTAGCGCTCTTTAACCACGCACCTGCTTGATAGCTCAGTCGGAAAGAGCGTCGTGCCCCATGTCATACTAATCTCGCCGGTTTCGAATCCGGCCCAGCGCACCATGGGTTTTTTTTTTTCAACCTAATCAGTGGCGCTGGTCCATGTCCATGGAAAGATTATAATATATAATATGTTCACTGCAGTTCAAGTCAGAGTGTGGGGTACTTTTCCAATGACGTACTTACCACATCTTGGTAATCTATTATCTTAAATGTTTTTAACAGTCAAAATTCAAATCAATGCAAAATTAATGCTCCCTTGTAGTGATAGCCATGAACGTACTAGATCAGTTTTGTCATGTCACGTCCCGCATGAATTTGAAACATTAACCTTGCATGCAATCACATTGGTTTCCGATTTATTTTAAGCGCTTAGGTCACACAGGCGATTTTTTGCTGGAAAACCACTTCCAGACTGGCTCCGACTGTTGCCAATTGGCCAATTTTCCGAAATCGTGGCATGTTTTCTTTTTCATGTGTAGTTTTCTGGCAAAGTCTGGGCCTGTTCTTGCAGGTCTGTCTGTAGTCTTAACCCATTATTTGCTAGAAAACCGCTTCCACAGACTACGTCCAGACTGCTGCCCGGTGGCCATTTTTAAAAAAAACCGCCACGATTTTTCTTTTCAGCTTTAAAAAAATCGTGGCGGGTTGGATCGGGAAGGTCGGCTTGAACACATTAGCGGTTTGGCAGGGGTAGCTGGATTAGTTGGTGCGCATCATGATGGTTGTTGTGCAGTTGGGAAAGTGGTCGGCAATGAGTCTGCTCCAAGCTGGAGAGAAAATTCAAGCCAACTGGACATTTGAATCGGCGACTAAATCGCGACCTACAGAAATAAGTCGTCGACTTGCAGTCTTGACAGCATTTGTGCTGTCGTGTTAAGTTCTGCGACTGATGAGAACTGAACAAGTGACATGGCTTTGAGCGCCTACTGCTCGGCGATTGAGTATCTCGTGTCTTGTAATTTAAACAAGATAAAAGCAGCCGGATTTGGTAAAGAAATGTGGTCTTGTGTAGTTGGGAATAGTGGGATCGCGTCGCGGTTGTCTTCATGGGACGGGACATTTCTTGGCGCAACAACGCGGCGACCAATCGACGAGCAATTCTTGACATCGACATGTCACAACTTGTGCCGTGCCGTCGTTTCACGGTCGGCGACAAATCGGACTGCACAATGCGTCGCCAATTAAACATGCTGGATCTTGTGATTCCATGACGACTGTTCCGGCCTACTTCTCGGCGTTTCAGCATCCTTGTCTCTTTGATTCGGGGATACTCGCAGACTAATCATCCCGGGTCGGGATCAAGTTTGAAAGAGACTGTAGCTGATTTTGGAAAAAAAAAATGCGGTCTTGTGTATTCGGGAAGTGGTTGGTCGGGAGCTGTCTTTCTGTGTGATATACCTTTAGGCAGTACTGTGGGGGCTACATCATGTTTTGGTACACACACACATTTAGGTCCATGAAAAGAGCTATAAAATACCAAAAATGGCAGCCATTTTGGAAAATGGCCGCCATTTTTGTTACATGAAAAATCTGCGATGCCCTCTAGAAGCCCAAAAATCCTCCTTAAGAAACAGGCCCAAACTGTGTATTATGCCGCCTGTCCCTAGGAAATCATCAAGATCATTCCGCTTCAACTAGGGCGTGACCGAGCGTAGCTCCCACATCAGCAATTATAATTGGTCGATTCCTCTACAGAAGATCCCCATAGTATGGTGCCTTTCGTCATGTTTTTATGATTTGTCGGCTTTTTTGCTACTTTTGATTTTTGTCGTTGGGTAATTATACACCTGGAAACTCGAATTCTCGTTGTTCCCATTTGCCCGTTTAGCAGCCATCTTGGATTCAAATGGCCCGCTATTTTCAATTGTAGTTTTTCGCACATATCTCCGTTTGTGTGGGGACATAAGAAAGTTCCAATTGTTCTCTATACCAGGTTTGTGTGATACTAACGTTGCTAGAGAACCGTTTACTTTAAGGTTGCACTATTTCTTTGGCGGCGTCTTGAATCAATATGGCCGACATTGTTTTAACCCTGCTCTTAACCAAGCCTTTCTTCTGCATGGTTACCGGGGGAGTGTGTTTACCACCCACCTCATGATTGGTTATAAACAACCGCCGACCTATAGCTATGGTCCCTCTCTTTCTATGATAACAAGAGAAGTACTAACATACCTAGTATATGTCATAACAATGACGTCATAAAGCCCGTCGAGTTTGGCAGAATTGGCGTTTTGCATCCAATTTTTGCGCGAAAAAGGGAAGGATTACCGGTTTTCATGGGGTTCTAAATGATGATAATTGACTAGTTTAAACACAAACGTAGAGTTTAAACGAAGAGCCATAACATTTGTAAAAATTTAACCCATAATAATTTTTGGGGGTGGCAGACCTATGCCTGGTGAAGTGCTACCTTCACATATTTTTTT
The DNA here is from genome assembly GCA_023653785.1 of Ophioderma brevispina. Classification (NCBI taxonomy): domain Eukaryota; kingdom Metazoa; phylum Echinodermata; class Ophiuroidea; order Amphilepidida; family Ophiodermatidae; genus Ophioderma; species Ophioderma brevispina. The sequence goes on along the minus strand of JAMKCH010015253.1, from coordinate 46,955 downwards.
CGCTAAATCCGTGGATAAAATGACCTGAAGAATTATGAGAAATGATAATGGAAACTTTTACGAAAGTATTTTGGAATTTTTAGCGCACGGAGGAAGGTTCATAGGGTGTGTTTTTAGCGCACGAGGAGGAAAGTTTTCTATCATATCCTGTGGTTATTAGTAAACTGTGACTACTAAAGAATGCTGACATTAGCACAAGTGAACGACGGAAGGATTTTGCAAACCCGTGCCTAATTGGTAAAAAGACGATTAAATAAGGGTCGCTTTATTATATTTTTTTGAAAAAGATTTCAAAGGTACATTTTTGCATACCACAAAACTACATATTTACTACTATGACATATACGGTTCAAGGCCCATACACAAAAGGGTTGTTTGAGTTTCAGTCACATTTTATCCTAAACGCCGACATCTTCTATAGATTTAGCAAAAACTATACGTTTTCAGCATCTTTAAAATGCGGACTACTTTCAGTTACGTAAGGGCCATTTTGATATTTGGAGTCCATATACAAAAATATTATCCTTTGACCTAGTTTTGACTACGACGTCCTTATTAGACATTGTCCAGGCACATCCCATTGGACTTTCTTTTGCTACTCATGTGGGACTTCAGGAGATCTGTGATATTACTGAACTTGGAAAATTTAAATCCCTTGTGACCTCATAACTAAAATTACCCAAGGGTTTTTGTCAAGGTGGGCACAGTGGATTCTAAATTAGGACACTCGGGTCTATAACTTTCAGCAACTTCACCACTAATACTGTGGTCTCCGGACTAACTGTTAGGAGCCAAAAAAAGATAGCAACCCTAGAATTGTCATTTATTGAAGAGTTCGAAGAGGATTTGTGGGGAAGGGGTCACAAAATAATGGTATTAAAGTGGAAAGTACCAAAAAAATACGAAAAGAGACAACTGCATGAAGCAAAACATGATATGTAATGACAAGACCCTGTAATTAAAAGGTCCAAATTTGAGTAAACCTGCGCATTGTAGTTTTATATCATGGGAAAGGGAAATTGTTCAGGCAAGTCAAATAAAAATATAGGCGTTCACTTAGTAGAGGGAAATTGTGGAATCTTCAGTATCTCAAACATGGGTTATTACCACCATTTTAGTCCCAGTATTTCATGGTATTCGGAAACTGTAGGTGAAGATACAGAGATTATCCTTCGTAACCTTTCCTAAAGGAGGGTGAGATAAACTTTCCTGTGATGACAACTTGTATTTGCTAATGTCCACAGACTACCAAGAGAGTAAACAAACACAAATAGGCCAACGCCCATTATTGCTACAATTGGTAAAAATGATTAGAAGTAATCCATGTACTTAGTAATGCCAGATGTCTGAAGAATGCTTCCCAAAAGTATGCGCATCAGCCCTCCCACACCTCCAAAAGTGAGCCATGCAAGACGAACAGCGTCTTCTAAACTGGTCATCATTGAAACGCCAAGCTATGAATCAAGGGAAGAGGGCCATCCTAAGAATGTTGGGCACAGAAATAGAAATTAAGTTAACATGTGACAATACCTGATGGGACCCTTTAAATTTAAAATAGGGTATGGGCTCTCTTCTGAACGCACTATAGAGGTCATGTTTGGTTTTTTTTCCTATGGACATGATGGAACCAGATGTTGTATTGAGTCAATCCCACCAAGGCACCAGTGTGGGGAGGTTTACCTCGGTTAGGGCATGTGATCCAACAAACACCCTATCCTTAACATGTAAAACCTGAACTTTTGTTTTATGCTCAGTTGGCCCACAGTGGGTTAGTACATAGGGAATTTTAGCATGTTATGAAATGTCTTGTATGATTTTAGACTTTTGGAGCGCTTTGGTTTTATCACCTAAGTACTAAATGTGTGTTAGCTTTTCAGTGCAGTATATGGGTAGCATTGATATCTCATGGGATTGATTTTCAAAAACACCCCACTGTGTGAGACCTGAATCTGATTAAATTAATTCATTGTATTATAATCATGTCCCTCGTGTCCGAGGTACTGTCTTAAATATACTGGACATGAATTTGACTCTGCAGAAGATTCCACGTGTACCTCTACATTGAAAAATCATTTGGGAAGATTAACTTGATGACATATGTCATCACATAAAGCTTTATAGGTCGTGGACTTAACTATGTATTATTGTCATAAATGTATCATGATTTAATCTGTTCATGGAATAAATTGAGCATGCATTAGCCTTCAAAGTATAAGGAAAGTTATTTTGCTATGAACTTGACCTTAAAAGTGCCATGTGAGCTCTTTTGACCATTGTTGGGTTAATAATTTGAGTACATGTTTAATCACAATTGTTTCTAGTTTTATACATTGAACTGAGTTATTTCTCAAATTATTCAGAAAAAATACTATCCATGGTACAATAGTCCTCTAATTTATTGGGTATAGGAAGTTTCTTAAAAAGGTATTATAATTCTTGCATTAACTGATTTCATATGTAATCAAAATGGTTCTAGTTTTCTAGCCATGACTTGAATATATTTCTCTTACTAGGATTTTTCTGTCCATAGTTAAGTACTATAATTTATTGGGTCTATGGTAGTCATTTGAAAAGTATTATGAAAACCACTGGACATTATGTTTAAATTACATGTGTATCCATAATGGAAAATCATATGTGTACTGGACATTTCCCTAAGATCACATATGTCATAAAATGATTTGTGGTTGTTGGTTTGGACTGAATTTAAATGTCCTGTCATTTCTATTATATATTCGTGTCCAAGCTAAACTTAAATTCTAGGGTCATGTACTTGTCGTTTTAAAATTGATATATCCAAGTTACTTGGATATGAACTTGACTCTGTGTGACCTTCCCATGCATGTGGATTGGCATAATTTAAAGTCCTGTTTGGTCATGTACCTTTTGAAATGCCCATCTCAGTTCTAGTCTTTTGTTCAATCTTGATTGAAAAATTGTGTTATTAATTAGGTGCATGCATGTTTATTATTTACCTTTAAAAAGTTATGTCATTGAACTTTGCCTATTAAAAAAATATTAGAAAGTTGCTTGGGCATGAATTTGATCAGGGTGAATATCTGAATTATCTTGTGATAATGCATTGTAGCTGTACTTCTGGTTAATATAATAATGTTGACAAGGAAATCTCGGATACTACAAGCGACCGGGCACAATGAGAAAAACGGTCCGCTCCCATCTTTTTTAAATTGCATTTTTGCACACATGTGGGATTTATGTCCGTTGGCTCTCACCATTGAGGTGATTGAAGTGAACTCATATCAGACCCCTCGGTTAGTTTTAATTTTGTTCAGCAGACAGAGGATGGGAAGACGCGCGCTGGAGTTGATTCCTAGGCTCGTCCATGTTTACCCGGTGTGAGTCAATGTGTCTGATTATGTTATATTATTAATGTAATACCAAATATCTGCTGAAGTTAGGGAAAACCCAAAATATGTCGGCTAATTATTCATGGATTCTTGATGCTTCAACCATGTTATGGTATTATATTAGTATTCTTTTGGTGTGAAATATCGTTTTTCAGGGGCCGGTATGAATAATTTGAGAGCGCAAATTTAAAAATTTCACCGTCCGTCCTTTAAAATGTGCCTGTGCCCCTTGATACGCCATAGTTATTTTTATATTTAATGTTTCTTAATCATGCTACCATTTATATCTCAAAAAGTGCAAATGTTATGGATGGCAATTGGAGTAGTAATGGAATATGCCAAACCACAACGTTAGGACCATCTGACGTGTGTTTTTGATTTTTTCAGCACGCGATGTGCCTCTCGAATCGACGTCCGTTCTAGGTCACCTATCATTCGACCAGTTAACAGACAATGTTTTTGTTGTCAATGGTAGGGCCTGGCTATCCTGAAATAAGTCGGCCTCCTCCTGACTGTTCCACACTGAGCAATTGTATCTGTTTAGAGTTTTAATACTATGGGCCATTAACCCACTCGCGTATGGATTCGCAGGCCAAACAAAATGAAGTGACGGGGAAGGCTTATCTGGTCTAAATGACCATAAACCAAAATATTTTGTCTTTATACTGGGCGTGAGCCATTCACTCCACTGTGAAATACCCAATCCTTAATTCTATAATACTGGCTTTGGTAGTAAGATATATACAATAAAATTCGTGGATGCCACTCATTCACCCGTAGTCTCTAAATGCCATCAAACAGAATGCTTGTCCATCAAGTGGTGTGTACTTTGAAACACTTTGAATCGATAAATTGATTTCAACCCGCATGTGTTCAACTATCAGTATTCCATTGAGTTCTGTGTTTACTGTTGAGTGGTGGCTTTCATGGCAAAAATAGAATACTCAAATGCAAACTTGTATTAAGATATTTATACCTATAACTTAAAGACTACTTGTACTTCTTGTAATTTAACATTATCATATTCGTTGTATATATAACCGTATTGATGATAAATTTGGTTATGTTTCAAACTGTTACTGGGACTTTATTCCTTCACCATTACTTGGATGATTAATGAATTTAAGTTTGCTCTTCACTCGTTTGAAACTCGATTGAATTTAACAATTTCTTAAACTTAAAACTGAATCCTTATCTTTATGATGAGCTCTACAATCTGTACTAAAGGTAATTTAAACGAAATTTAAATGAATTTAATAGAACAAGTCCTGTGTCGTACGTTTATGAACTCCTGACTTGACTTCAAATATTCAGGCTAAACGGGGGGGTTTTCTATGCTTCATATCAATGCACGGAAGTTTAAGTAAAAATTATGATTCCATGAATGTGTTTGCTCTCTAGCTTAAACTGCATTCTCGGTAATTTTTGTTGCTCTTTTCAGAAACCTGGTACAAAGAAACCAATTCTAACTTAATTCATTATTGATATTATACATTACATCCATATCCCCTCGTTCAGGTAGAAGTAGTGGTGGTGTGGCACTTATATTACAAAATCCCTCCTTATATAAAATAAGACATGACCCTTACTGTAATAAAAGACCAGAATGCTGAGCATCATGCCACTCGGAACTCGAGATTCATTGAGGTAATTACTAATAACAATAAGCTCAAGAACCATGTAATTGGAAATATTTATCGTTCACATAGCTCTGTCAACAAGCATTTCTGTTCGGGACTTAGCAATTTTCTACCAAACATTACTAATGAAAACAAAAACATGCTACAATATCGGTGGATTTCAATTATGACACCTCCAAGAAACTAGGATCCTTATATCAACGAATTCTTAATGTTTTTCATAAATGAATAATATGTTTCCTCTCATCGAATCGGCCCACGAGGAATTATTACGGTATCACTCTGCAACCTTCTTGACAACATCTTCACGAATGTTATAAAACACATAAAATAAAACTTGGGATCTTTCTACTGTGATCTTACTGATCACTACCCCATTTTACAAATTACCCGATTCTATTCAGATAAAGCATTCTGACCATTAAAGCTATCCGTCTCTCGCTCATGTACTCAGCGAAATAAGCAATGTTTTACCAAATCATCTTTCAAAAATGTAATTGGTCTTTTGTTTTGAATATGAAGATTCACCCGAGATTGCTTTAAAATTTCATAAATAAAATCAACAAACATTATAACACTAGTTTCCATTCGTCGTACCATCAATTATAATTCAAAATTCACAATACCGCGCTAAACCTTTGATAACACATGCAATATTGAATTCGATTAAACGCAAAGATCAAACTTTAGAAAAATTATATGTCTTCTCCATATAGCTAATAAAACTAAACTTACCAAAAGAGTACGTAATCTCTTACCCTTCTAATTAGAAATCCAAAAAACGGATTACAAAGACAAATTAATGAGCACAATACATAAAATAAACAAAACTGGAACGATAATTAATCGATTATTGGACGTGCCCACCAAAATAAACCCCATCAATTTTAGAATAATAGGACCAAAGACCTGTTCAGATCCCAAATCAATTGCTGATGGATTTAATAAATATTTTTCAAATGTAGGCCCAGACAGCAAGAAGATCCTACTTCTGATGTTAATAATTTTACTGATTATTGAATAACAATAGAACACCATTGAACTCTTTGTTTTTTCAACCCGCGATTATGATGAGATTATAGAGGTCTGCAATACACTTAAATCAACTCTAGTCCAGGATTTGATGGGAAATAAACAGGTATCATTAAAAGTGTTAAACATATCATTGCTGTCCCCTTTACTTATATCTTTAATTTATCAATAAACAACTGGGATGTTTTCCTAATCAGATTAAAGTGCAAAAGTGACTTCCTATTTTCAAATCTGATGATGCCAATGAATTCAAAAATACCGTCCAATTTCTGTTCTTTCCGGCCTGCTTCTCTAAACTTTGAACGGACTAATTTCATAATAGACTTTAATTTTATATGCTGTTAAATTAACTGCACCCCGTCAATTTGGTTAGTAAGAAACTATTCCTCCTATTATGGCAGTTTTGGAAGCATACAAGAATATTACTATTCTTGAAAGAAAAATCATGTTTGGGTATCTTTTTGGACCTATCGAAGGCTTTTGACACCATTAGCCACGACATTCTTCTTTAAAACTTCGATTATATGGTTTGTCCGCGGTTGTAGCCTCGAGTGGTTTTAAAAAATACCTGACTTAACAGATCAGAACTCAATATGTGTCTTATAATAATCTTATAATCAAATACGAATCCACGTCCTTACGGAGTGTTCCACAGGGCTCTATCTTGGGCCCTCTTTTGTTTATTATTTACGTTAATGATATTTTTTATCATCAACGAAGAGTATTTGTTATTTTGTTTGCTGATGATACCAAAATTTAATTATATCCCATCGTAATTTTAATAATCTCATTAATAAAAAGTACTAATTTCAGGAAATTTCATCTTGGTTTAAAATCAAACAAAATGTCGACTTAAGAGTAATAAACCAATGATATGGTCTTCAGGAATTAAATAAGCATAATAGACACATATCACAATATTCAGGTATCGATGATAACAATGAAATTAAAAGGGTCAGTGACATCCAAAATTTCTGGGCATATTCATTGATGAATGTCTTACTTGGAATATCCACACTAATTACATCGCTAACATAGTCTTAAAAATACTGGTATTTGATGTTCGTTTTAAAACGTTGTCTACCACATGATATTCTTATAATTTGTATACCACATTGGTACTCCGTATCTTAAACTATTGATTAATTGTTTGGGCTGATGGAAACAAACTGCCAACTGAATAATATATTAAAAAAGCAAAAGAAAGTCATGAGGTTATGCAATGGTTCCCAATGGCTGCTCATTCCACCTTATTTAAACAATTAATGACTCTTTACCATTTATGACATCCATGAATGCAGAGAAGGCGTTTTTATGTCAAGTCTCACAACGTTTCTTCCTATAAACTTTAACAACACATTTCGCATGAATGTTTCTTATCATAATTATGCCCAAGGCACGATTATTCATTACGCCCATCTTACTTAACACTAATCTGGCAATGATGAATCCGATACTCCATCATGGGACCAGACTATTGGAATTCTACTCGGGATAAAATTAAACATTCTCGTTACTCGTCCCCAGTTTAAGGAAACATTACAAGAATATCTGGTTTTAGCTTATGATAGTATCTGCCAATATATTATTTCTCTCATTTTATGTAAAATTATAATATGTATAAATTATTACTAATTGTATCATGAATATGCCAACATTCTATGCCACCGTCTCGTCCTGTTTGTCTTTGCACCTGATATCGCTCTTCTTCAATGTGTGTCGTTGTGATATGGTGGCGTATTCACGGCTTGCTCGAGTTACGGTTCAACATCCAAGGTATTTTATACTTTATTGCTTTAATATTATAATGTCATTCTGGTAACTAAAACTGAAACTGAACTGAAGTGTTATTCACAAGTCAAGATACCAGGCCCAAATTGAATTCACACAGGTCGGCCATATTGAATTTAGGATGACCGCCCCACCAAACGAAATCAGTTGCAACTTTAATGATGCTTTAATAGAAACCTCGGTAACACAAAAGGGGATTGGCACCGGTTTCTGTATGTTATTCAGAAGGCAAGATACAGAAAATGTAGTAAACATGGCGGCCAGTTTGAATTCAAGATGGAAGGCCAAACAATTTTAGCTGCAACTTTAAATATTCTTTATATAGAAACCTCATAACACAAACATGTGTATTGTACGTGGACAATGGAGGCGGGGGTCCAGGGTGAAATGCCTGGTGTGCCGTGTGTCAGGAATTGGATGTCCTTTGTCAAGTATTATTGCGATAATGTCGAGATGACGAAAGCAGAAAGAAGAAGATATGATGAAGATGATGAATGATGATTATGATTATGATGATGACTGATGATGATAACTGCCAATTAACTGCAATTCCTCAATTGGCGTACTTTGGAAAATTTCGGCTGTAATCCTTACTACGTTCAGTGCCAGTTTCGGGCATTCTAGTGCAGGTCTGGGCAGTTTCCAGTTTCTTGCAGATAGAAATCTGATCGTAAGTTATGGTGTCCCCCAAGGTCAGTCATCGTCCCCTTGGGTTTTTGTTTTATTACATTACAAACACCACAGAGTAGGCCCAATTATTTCAAGGTTACAATCTTCATTAGACAGATTGCTGAGGAATGTTGCAGATCTAGTTCATCTTTGACCAAAATGTGCCTTGATGATGCTGCATGTGCATTATTTAAGCCGGTGTGTCAATAGCTGCAAAAGCCTGGATGTTCAACAACAAGCTCAAACTTACCAAAGATAAAACTAATTTTTTTTGCTGCCTGCTCTTCCACTCATTAACAACTCCCTTCAACAGTTTTTCTCATTCTTGGTCCAAGATATAATTTCTTCTGGGTTTGTGATCTTGACCATCAATGTCTTATGGATGATCACATCACTAATCTCTCACGCTCGGGGGTTTCAATTTCCAACTACTGTCTGCCTAATGAATGGTATAGACAAAAACCTCACCCGCTTCAAACCTTAACAAGAACAAATCTGCTTTCGGCTTATATTTAGACAGCCCCAAGCGCCGCGCCATGCCTCACATCGTCCTTTATCTGCTCCTTTTTGCCCATTGCCCAATGGATCCACTTTAAATCTCTTTTTTAAAACCATAAAAAGCTTTCAGTCTCATCCGTCCCCCAGCCTATCCTATTTTCATGTTCGCCATACTCCTTATTCTATTTGCTCCAGCACTGCTGTCAGGTTTGATGGTTCCTCGTTCCAGGAAGATGGCAGATGATCGGGCTTTTATCGTCGCTGCTGTTCCCCGCCTTTGGAATGCCTTACCCTTTGAGCTCCATAATCAGGAACCCAACAGACGCCAATTTTTCAGACGCCAACTGAAATCCCACCTCTTCCCCTAATTTAATATATGTTTTTTTCTTTTTCTTCTATATCAGCGGTTTTGCCTACATTGTAAAAAAGCGCTCTATAAATCTCATTGTATTATGTGATTATTATTAGCTCGATTCTCTGATATTTGGGACCCCTAAACCATTCAATAAGGCGCAGAGGGACTTCTGTTAATCATGTTATTGAGAGCAATATTAAGGCCTGAAATACACTATAGTGTGTTTCTATACATAATGACATTGTAATTTATTGGTAGGTGAGTGATAAAATGACCGGAGTGGCCTCCAAGATAATCCGTGGTGGCACGTGCATTTGATTCTGTTATATTTTCCCGATAGAGCTATGGGTGGCCCTCTCTGACTTATTTGAATAGGTCCAACACTCCAGGGGGACGAACGGTATCAACGCGAATCGAGTATAGTGGATGTTTGCCAAGTGCCATCACATGTCCCACAGTGGTCTAGTACTGCCCCAGTCTTTTGACGGGAAACGCGACCGTGACCCGTAACGAAAGTAATAATAATTTCGTACAGTTGATTATGAAGGAAACAAAGTTGTAATTATGTAGGAAAAAAGATGGAGAATGTTATTACATTGAAAGGTCTTTGACAAAATGCAATAGTCCGCGGACCGCGTGACCATATCGAAATTCCTTCAAGGCCTCTATAGGCACATATCGGTCAATTTTGCCTACCGGTAGCGTATTCGGGTACACGAATTTATTGACTTCGTCTAAAAATGAGAAAGGCACGTGTAGTGCCTACGGCGATTTCTCACTCGTTAAAAATTTTTTCGAAGCTCTATTTCTGTCATTGTGGCAACTTATCGATGAAACGTCTTTCCATGAAATGATACTAATACTAAAATTTCTTGCGCGGTACTGAGATAATTTAGCTTGATTCCTAAGCACCCCACCACCCCCCCCCCCACACACCACCAACGGTAGTATATGATTTTGAGAAATATCAATTAGCAAAACCACTGCCAGAATATTTTTTCTGCTTCTTTATGTTTCATATTTATGAACATTATATAATCAGAATGAAGCCTTTTAGGGTGCTGAAAAGAAACATTTTCATCTTTCGACGATTGCACGCCATTGCTGTACCAACCTAATGCAGATACAGTTATATAGCCTCCATTTTTTCTGATTAAACTTTTAAAATATATTTTTTCAATTTTATTTGAGAAAATATTTCCTCACGGGGGAAAAGTACTTTGTTTACTATAAAAGAGAGAAAGGGGAATACCCCCCCCTAGTTTGTTTTTGCGAGGTGCACCGTTAGATTGGGCACAATAGGGGAATGGGGAATTCCCCTTGGTTTTTGCATCTAGGGAATTCCACCCCCATAAAGTTTATAAACTCCTCAAAAGAAATAATCCCCCCTTGATAAATATGGACGTAACTAAACCAATTATTATCGGGCGTGGGCCCCCCTTAAGTTGATTTAAAGTCTAAAATGTGCCCTGAAGTTTAACTCATTCAATGTGCATTACATTTTGGACCACAATTCACCCTTCAAAACCACAAAATTAATCAATATGAATTGAATGCACGAAAAAAAAGTTTTGCACCTTATTCCATGCATAGGGATTTCACTATACTGTGACATGACTCTGGATGACATCCATGATAAAATGAGGTAAATTAAATAATTTAACAGCAATTAAACAATTTGTTATTATATATTTATTAAATTAATTTTTCTCAAAATAATAAAAATGCTGTCCACACATTTAACGATTTTGAATACAGATTATCCCTTTGAATTGGGTCTCATTCTGTGGATAACACATAAGTTTAACAGTGTTTTCTTCAAGAAACTTTTCTGTCATGTTAATTCTTGATGAAATAAATTTAATTTAAAATTAAATAAAATTTTAAAATGTCGGGAGTTCACACAAGTTCTATTTGTAAGCTCAAAGAAACAATCTTCGTGCAATTTCTTTAACTGCCACACCTTCACCAGAAAGGCTGGCGCTCTTTGCCTCTCTAATTCCCGCATTTGAGGCATTTTTAGCACGGGAAATTTCTTAATTTACTACTAGCACAGTAGTAACAGGTATGTATTCCAAATGAACTAAACATCTTGCATCAAATAACAATTCATTTGAACTACCTAGCCCCACCTCAGGGATAGCTTTTGAAGGAATTTTAACCAGTGTCTTGGGATGTCGGGCTCATTTCTTTGTTTTCGTTCTTATGTAACCTGGTTTGTCATATGTCATAGGGATTCCTCCACATTCAATTGGCAAAAGTCACCCAGGCTGAACATTGTCCTTGACATTTTTTAAAACATTGTTAGCAAAAAAGTCTTGTCTTGTAAATTTGAAAATGTGGCCTAAAAGGTTTCTGCACCAGGAAGCATACTGTGAAAATTGAATGCATGGAATCCATATGCAGGAAAAGTGCAACTTTTTTTCATGGCATCAATTTTCATAAGTGATTGATTTCGTGGGGAAGGGTGAATTTGTGGTCCAAAAAAGTATGCAAATTGAATGAGTAAAGATCCGGGCACATTTTACACTTTAAATCAACTTAGGGAGCCTGACAATTTTAAGTTACGTCCTATTTTCAAGGGGGACTTATTTTTTCTTTTAGAGGAGTTTATATGGAAAGTATGTAATTCAAGATGATTAATTTATGTGGGAAAAAAAAAAATTGTTTTCCAATGGTTCAGCTATTACAAGGTTATGTTTATTCATGGTGCTGTGGTAATGTCTAATTTTAAGACTTGGGAACTTATGAAATATTGGTGTATATTTGAAGAAGAACTTGGCCAGAATATTCGCCAGCAGTTGTAATCAGGCGCTAAACCAGAGCTCTGGAGCTATACCGTATAATTATAGCTAGTTTAATCTACATAATGGTATATTTGATTTCTACATCTGTGTCAGGATTTAATACTGGATGCCGCCGTAGCTTGATAGCTAAATTTGTCCCTGCTGTCTCGGCTTTAAACCAAAAGCTTCAGTTTTTGGAATCAAAAGGGATTCCAAGTTTGTGGTCTATATGAAGACAAAGCGACAGACCTGGTGGTGGGTATAATACCTGGATTTTATTGATGTGGAACATTATGTCGTCGAGGGAAAAGCCCCGTCGCCTTGAACTGCTCGAACAAATTACTTTCAAGACTCATAAGATTTCGCACAAATCTACCATTGATATATATGTGAACTATGCGCTGTCATTTGGAGTCCTTCGGCTGTGAGGACATATCATCGTTGAAACTGCACGCTTTCAACACAGGATCGACCCAAGTAAACCCTATGTAGATCTTAACTAATTGTGTGGTAATTATATAATGTAAATTTTTTTTGGACATACCCAAATGCTTGAACCAATTACAAATCATTAAAATCTGTTATATTATATAAAATTTAGATCACTTGGTGCAACAAGGCTGTTTAATTTGTGTAAAGGTATTTCTGACCTTTGACTTTACAGCGTCATAAACAGAATTGGGGTGCTCGTCATCCGGGAATATGAATTGAGATAAATTTGAGCCTTATTGTTCAGAATTACACATTAAAAGTGGATATTAATAATTGTAAATTTGTCACATTTTGCATACCAACTTTTATGTGTATTACATGTACTAACTTATGTAATTTAGAGTTCAAGGCGATATATATTGTGTTGTAGAGTACATCACAATGGAGTTTAATCAGAAATGAGGCGATCGTAACAATACATGTGTAGTTACTGTACATTTTGAACGATTTGGCGCATTTCGAAAAAAATGAATTTGCCCTAGTTTCCAACGATAACTGCAACTCATTTAATACTGCCCCCCTTTGTACTTTGTTTACCCTCGAAGGTGGGTATGAGGTTTCATTTGAAAATCCCTCAGAAAAAGTGGTTTTCCTTAGTTGGAGGTCCCCTTTAAGGGACCACCGTAGATAGGGTTCAATCCCTTAGATGTTACGAATCAATGTAAGTGAAACCACAATAGGCACTTAAGTTTAATAAGTGCCTATTAGAGCTTGCATGAATCTGTTTGCATTGTATCAAAAATCAACCTTTTTCTATTTAATTTAGCTTGTATTTATTTTTCCCTGGCAATGTCATGTTTCTGTTCCAGGCTGTTCCCACTTTTTTCGTCACATTTTGAATCGGGAAGTAGTAAGTATGTTTTACGCAAAGATACATCAATGTAGCATCAATGTGAGGATATCAGCTACAGTTCGTACATATAACCCGGAAGCTAACACACATTTGTAACACAGATCTCAAGCAAAAGGTTTGAGTGCCTAAATATGTTGAACAGACTGACAGAACCCCTGAAACGTGATTCTTAATTGCCGCACAGGTGCCTTAAGAGACGGGGGCCAAAATAAAGTTTGTACGGGGTCCAATTGTTTAATTGATCCAACATGTTGAAAAGCACAACATGTTATGTTTGTCTAACATAAGGATTCAAAAAGGTATTTTGTAATATGTACAGACTAAAGTTTCAGAGTTATAGGCAAAACAGCAAAACCCAATAAATAAGGGTCAATTTCAGTTGTACAGGGGTCAATTTAAAGTTGCTCCGATGTTGATAAATGGTGCAAATTATTGGTTGAGGTCGTAATGCTAAAATAAGGAATAATTTTTAACTGTCTTAAATATGCTTAGTTTCCGATGTAGGGGGCACATTAGGTCAACGTCCATTGCATGCAATGGGCTTGATCTTGTTTTACCTACCCCTATTCTTAGCAAGCATTAGAGACACTCAAAACTATTCCTTATTTTTGCTCTGTGAGCTCCATCCATAATTTGCACCATTTTTTTTATCCAAATCGGAGCACTTTAAATTTGACCCCTGAAATTGACCCTTTTTATTGATTTCTGGCTGTTTTTAGCCTTAACTCGCACTTTAGGCTGTACATATTACAACTATACCTTTTCTGAACCTTATGGTTGACACATAATGTGGTATACTTTTCAACATGTTGGATCAATTTTAAAAATTTGACCCCTGACATCTTGCTTGGCCCCCTCTCTAAAGCACCACTTGCAGCACTTATAATCGCGGTTCAGGGGTTCCTGTCACGCACGCCTGCTCTACATATTTAATCACTCACACCTTTTGTACTTGAGATGTGTTACCATGTGTTCTAGCTCCTGGGCTAAACACATTACATAGTGATCTGACAAAAAACTTGCAGATGTCTAGTATAATACATGTATTTGTAAGAATTAAAACTCTAATATTTATCACTTTCATTTCTTGACAGATCGATGTTTTCTTAGGTATTTACTAATCGACTCCCCCCTCCCTGACTAACGATTCGTTACGTTTATGGGATATAGTTGTTTATGAAAATCGCAAACTTGACATGCTCGAACCATAAAAAGTTCACCAATGTCAAGAAAACTTAAATCCCGCAATTGTAATATTGTAACAAGCAAATAATGTCCTTTTGTTTGCTCATTTTTCAGCTGGTTTGTTTTAAATCAATTATCCCTGGCGATTAACACGTGGACCATGTCCCCTTAAAAGCGTCACGAAGATCATTGAGGAGCAAGAGATGGAGTTTGTGCGGTTTGAATTTACCGACCTGCACGGAATCAGCAAATGGTCAGGTATTTTTCCGGTCACGGGCACTTCAAAGATACGGCTTCAAACACATTGAATTGGCATCCCATTCGCCCATTTGACATGTGGTATTGATGACGTTTACTGTAACGAAACACTTATGTGACGGAGTCATCAAATGCGGAGATGCCACAGTGTTTCCAGATTTTAGTACTTTGCGTATCATTCCTGGTATCCAAACACTTCCATCTATTATTTTAGAACCATTCTATGAAGGTAAACCTGTAACATGTTATCCTCGTTTTATAGCCAGAGCAGCTTTGAACGCTAAATAGTTGGCATATCTCTACTGTCTGCACATGAGCACGAGTTTTACGTTGTTAATCGTGAGACTGGGAAGCCGTTAACTCAAGATACGTGTCTTCGTTCTACTGTGAGGACCTACACTGATCCGGATTTTCTGTATCACCTCATGACGGATCTGTACAAGGTTGGCGTTGATGTTGAAACGGGTGAGACTGAACTTGAACAAGGTCAAATGGAAATCACATACAGACCTGCATTTGGAATTCGAGCTGCGGACAACGCGCATGTTTTCAAAACGACTGTGAAAGAGATAAGTCAACAGCATGGTTATATTGCAAGTTTTATGTCTAAGCCATATCGCAGTCAGTCAGGGTCATCCGCTCATTTCTGCCATTCTCTCTGGGATAAGGATGAAAAGCAAAATTTATTGTACAATAAACGGTATTCCAATGGACTATCTGAATTAGGGCAACATTGGATAGCTGGAATATTGAAACACGCGCGTGCTATCACTCTGCTTATGGCGCCGACTGCTAACTGCTACAAACGGTACGGAGAGTGTGTTGTAAGTAATCGACCAAACTGGGGAATTGACAATCGTACATGCATGCTGCGCGTGAAATCCAATGGTGTCAACGGAACGTACATTGAAAACCGAAGCAGTGCAAGTGGCAGCAATCCTTACCTCACCCTTGCCGCTGTAGTAGCCGCTGGAATTGACGGTATTGAACGGAAATTGCCTCTTCCTGCCCAAACGATAGGAAACGCTTTCAAATTGACGGACAAAGACTCTGAACATGAAAACTTTCCTAGCAATCTTCAAGATGCCATAGATGCATTTCAAGCTGATGACGTCATCCATAAGGCTTTTGGTGACAATTTTTTGAGGGTCTTTTTAAGCATAAAATCCCATGAGTTAAAAGCTAGACAGTCGATTGATATGGAAAATGAAGAAGAGAGTTATGTCTTTGATCGAAAGATGTTCTTCAAATATCTTTAAATATATTTACAAACAAAATGGTGGTTCATAACATTTATCACATTTTGATGCTTACATTCCACATAGCACGCATATATTGGCCCAACAATGGTTCCCCATCGGTAATCTTGGTATCGGCATTATGTGGGTGGCATTTATTGGTCCTTTATTGGCTCTCCAAGGGCAATAATGGTATTCCGTTGGTAATCTTGTCATCGGTAACACGTGGCTATTGCATATTGCGCCAATAATGGTTTTCCATTGGCAGCTGTGGCATCGGCTTCATATCGGCACCCCTTACTGGTCCAATATTGGTGAAGAATATTGACCCAAGACAAGCAGCCAATAGAGAGCCAATTATTGGGATAACATTGGCCCATTATTGACTTAAAAGCAATTGATTGCTTAAAAATAGCAGGGCGAGAACTCAGTCAAATACATATAGGAATACACTAATATATCTCAACAATGGGTGTTTTAAACAGAGCACATTATTTCAGTGACATTATACTTATACCAGTTTCATTAAAAATATTAACTACACACACTGGCCAAAAGTATTGCAACATGCAGAATACGAAATTCATAATCACAAATTGATTTCAAATTATACCATGGATTCTTGACCACACATCACGTATTGAATGCCAAAGTTTTGCTTTTCATAGAGATGCCATCCCCAGAATCCAAGAGGGTGAAAAACGTTTGATTTTGATTGTCATGTTTCCTAAATATGGCGGATTAAAGAAACTGCGAACAATAACTTACCGATTGCACTCCAGAAGGAATACAGGCACAGAAACAAAAGAAATGGCTTCAAAATAGCCGCTTAATGATTTGTATGGGTTCGTTATAGTGGAGGAGCTACGACCTGCTAAAAATGTTGTCGTTTATCTAACACTACAGAAAAGGTTTGACACTATAAGTTGTTAGTATAGACCTCCTGGATCAGTGCTAGGTAGGTAGTACAATCAAATTGTGGTAGAACTTTTTCGCTACGGGTCATTTTAGAACTGACCTCCAGCAGTATGCAATAAAGCAAAATTTAAGGGGTAGGGGAAACATAAAAGGCTAAATCCCAACTTCTACGGCTTATAAAATAACAACCTAGGCATCAATTGATATCTAAATGGTTCCCCTAAAATTGCACCTTCCTTTTGAAACCAATGATGCATGTCTATGGGTACAATATGAAGACATGTGCGCAAAAAGTTCCCAAGTCTACATTTGGCATTCGCTAATATGATCTTTCAAAGTTTAAAAATAAGATACAAGAATAACAAAATCAGCTGTGACATTGGAGCTTCACAGGTACATAGGAATTACCAGTAGGAGTTTTGTGGCATCTCGATCAAATAAATATTATCAATATTGATTGATATCTATTGATTTTGTACTTGAGCACTTGCACTCTGGTGGAAATACCAACAAAATTAGATTTAAGTATACAAAAATGCATACTTGTTTTATATTTCAAAATAAAAAGGCGAAGAATTTGATTCCATAAAAGTTATCGGATTTTTGTTTAATTTTTTTGATTCCGTTGACCCCTCACATGCCCTTTTTAGGAGATAACTAATGGTACAATATTTGATCAAAAGATTTCACAATCCCTGATTGACTTTAAACCATTAATAATTCAAGAAGCATAGAGAAATGGATTTGAGCACTTGTTAGATGCATATCCTCTTATAGAAATTACAGATTTTTACAGCTAAGTTCTTTTCCAAGCTCTCTTGCCAGGTTTTCTTAGTGCACTACACTGCCAAGCAACGCCTTGGTGGCCTTCTTTTTATCAATGCCCGATAGTGAACTACTTCTTCATCTTCATCTTGATTCAAAACCTTTGATGGCATGGAATTCAGGCAAGGCATTGCAGGCTGTTTGTCTCATTTTGAGTTAACCTTTTACCTCTGTGCAGAACCATATCTCTTCACTATTCAAGTGATTGTAGTAAGATACACAAAGAACAGCCGAATCAGTGTCAGGTGATTGAATAACAATCATCTGGTGCGCTTGAGCTACAGGTTTGGCATGCAACAAGAGTCTGGTGTCTGCTTCTTCATGATTATATCTCAGCGATTCAATAGTAACACATTCTCTTTTGGTGACTGAAACTGTCTGGTCACAATCTCTGAAGCCAACAGCAATAACTAGCTGCTGGGTCTCCTTTAATATTTCTTGGGCTATTTGATTCCATGACACTGTTAATCACAAATGCTTACTCCATAATATTTTTGATTGAGCACATCAAGGATTGCTTGCAAACAGGATGTTCTTTGTTCAGCTAGGAGCGAAGAAGAGCCGATGGCGTTATATGCCTAAGAATGGACTACCCCCAAGGGAGCGTGCTCGCAGCTCTCCTGTTCAACATCTATACCAACGTCCAACCTCCAACCTAAGAGTGCAGGAACCTGTCATTTTATCTACACAGACAATCTTGGAATTAGCGCACAAGATGCAGACTTCACAGTTGTCGAAGAAAGACTCTTCAATGCTTTGGATGACGAACTCACACCTTATAAGGAAAACCATCTATGTGGAAATCCATCCAGATTTGTGCTTTCCATCTACGCAGGGACCGTCAAGTCAACGCATCTTTAAGTAAGCCAGGGGTCGTTCGGCGACCTCATGCGTAACACCTACGTGTCATAGCTACTCATGCGTATGGCCACATAATAGAAGACCTGTTACATACCATTTAACACAGTGCTTTGGATAGTTTTAATCCACTCCGCATGACATACGTATGCACGTAGATTTACTACTGAGTTTCGCGGACGAGCCCTGGCTGGAACACCTCCAGACCAACCATTCCGACCCAGTGAAGCAGCTATATTAGGTCATTGTGTTAGGAAGCAAGTTCACCAAATGTCGTTGCTTCGCCAGCCTTTACCATCTGCACCGTTGACATGCCACCAATGATAACAACCGTTGACAATTTGATTGCCGGATAGTGGTAGATAGGGCTGTCTTTCTGCCTGCTTTTGTAACTCTTCAAGTAATACGGTCTTGTCATTCTTTCAAAGACTTCTATCAGCATGTGCGATTTAGTATGGTACAGCTGAAAGTTCATTGGAGAGGTTATCCTTCAATTGGATATCCTTTCCTTGGCAGTGATCACAAATCGGCTAAGAAGGTCTCTACAGCAGTGACTGTAATGAACCTTTTCATACGCTGCTTTTTCTTTTTCGCCAGTGTAGCAAAAGCCTTGATTTTGAAATTCTGAATGGGGTCCCAGAAACTCAGTAGTATTCAGTCTTCGTTCCACAAATTCTGTTATCTGCAAGGTCCCTAATTCAAGGGACTTGAAGCTCCATCGCAAGTGCTGGAATGCTTGGCCACTACCGTAGCCCAGGGTTGATGGTATCACATTCATCTAGGTGCGTCTCTCAGTGCGAGAATGGTTTGGTGATTCCGCCAGATGCAAAAGTTACCAAAATCTTCTAAACATCTTTGTCGTCCCTCTAACGTTTGAGGTGTTACCTTCTTATTGCAGTTTACATATACCCTTCAGGGCTCCTTGGTGAATAGTTCAAAAGTCACATTACATGCTTCTTGTTTTTGGCGCATGCCAATGATCCCCCCCCCCCGGCCTTAAGCTAAGTTAATTGACTGTTCGAAAACCGTATCTATCCAAACCTGGGCAAACGACTGTGCAAGAAAAACGACTTATAGCATGATTGCCATTTATGAATTCGTAGTACACTACAGGATGACCCTCCATCAGCAAGTCCATCTCAGTGAGGTACACAGCTGCGTGGTAGCCATCTCCAACAGTCCATTGACATAAGGGGTCATAGCGGCAGTAGTTAACAGGTGTATGGGCCAATTTACAGAGTGTTCTGCCCAAATGAACTGCACTAACAACTGAACCATATCTCATTTCAGAAAGCATATAGGTGGTTCCGTTCTTGAGTTTGAATCTTGAAAGTAGAGACCTCTGCAGTATTCAAGGTTGCAAATAACCGTGGTTAATTTCTCAACAGTCTCATGTGCATTATTACCATCACTCACTGCAGTCTTACATGAATCAATTTTCTCCATTATCTGACTGGCACTTCTACCGGACTGCGACTGAATAAATGCTTTCCATTGAAGGTGGAACAATAATACTTCCATAATGTACCACACAATTCTAAGATTTGGCTTTGTTGCAACTGTACCGCTACTATATACCCCAGATTATATTAGTAGGTCCTTTAACCATGAATTATCATACAGGAGTGAAAGGTAGTTTAGAATGTGGAAATCGCCCATTCGTGTAACTGTATCTGTGATCTCTTCAGATTGCCGCCATTGGATCTCCTTAGCCTTCACATAGATCGTCAGGTCAAAAGTGATGACACAATATCTCTCTGACCAAGGATTGTCATCATCGCCTGTACATTTTTAATGACAGTGTAAACTGTGCTGAAATCACTTGGAGAGCCATTTATTAATGTGCAGTATCCTACATTGGTGGGAACAGGTACTGGTTGGTGGATTGGGGTGGGCTCAACCTCTAATAGCTTAGTTAGGCGGCCGGGGGGGGGGCTTAGTGGACTTGGGGTGTGGAGATGTGCGGATGGGTATAATTTTCAGCCTCTCTTCTATAATTATTGTCCTTTTTCTTGAATATTTGGTATAAGAAAGGGTACTAAACTTTTCTTACAAATATCCCAGTGTATGGTCAATGCTAGTATATAGAACACATGCAAACTGTAAGTGTGAAAAAATAGTGCTGCCAGAATGGCTCAAAATACAATTAATCAGCCATTTTTTCTTAGTTTCTGGGGCTTCACCTAAAACCACAATCAAAGCATGTTTTGCACTAGGTCCATCATCCAGTGCCATAACCATTTTGTGTCTCTCTTCTTGAAAAATCCTTGGTCCGCTCCTGACAAAAGAATTATTCATAACTCACAGGATGTCAATGGTTTAAAAGATTCTATACCGATGGTTCAACAAATTTAGGTAAAAAGAAGGGTAACGAATTAGTTTTAATTGTTTGTATATTTTCTCGTAGTGGTCCGAACATTCGGCCGCACACCCCTACCCTAACAAAATGCGAGAAGCCTCCGGAGTTGGGCATAACCCGCCCTCTAATGTTTGTATTATAATTATGAGCTTTATTAAATTAAAAATTATTTTTAGGTCAATATATTTTCATAAACATTTAGCCCAAAACTCGGTAAAAATCGAATGCTTCTAAGATTTTTCTATTCAAAACCAAATTTTGTTAATTTGCTGTGATTTTACATAATTGTGAGGGCGCACTCAATGACGTCATACACCCTAAAATATTTTCAACAACGGGGTCATTTTTACCCTGTTTTGGGTCAACTATGCACCGACTAAAATGGGGTTAAAATGCTTACCACTTTTTTGGTCATTACGTGTGAAATTACCCTTTTGGTGGTCATAATTTTGACACCATTTTGACCCCATTTTTTAGTCGGTGCATAGTTGACTTGGCGTTTTAGTGTGTAGTAACGTAACGTTTGAAATTTTGGTTCATATTTTGGTCTCGCTGGATAGAGGAGACCAAAAACTATACATACAGCATCATACAATAGCAATTGATAGAGAATCTCACAAAAGGTACCCGTCATCCTTTGTGAAGTGTTTACAGAAAAGGCTCATCAATAAGACGAGAGCTAAACAAGAGATGTGTATTTAAGGATGGAAGTACCTAAGATAAAATATATCAGGTACATATTTTGTCTCATAGAGCCTTCTGTACTGTACCATTACATAAAACAACATGATATTGATATGGATATGGGACTAGTGATGAAGTAATGACCAAGTTAATCTACAATCGTCATTAATATTTCTCCTACCCCTTAATTTCTGACATTTCCGTGTTACTGAGGGTCTGTTCTATTATGACCTGTAGCAAAAAAAATGCTACCACAATTTGAGAGTACTACCTACCTGGCACTAATCTAGAGGTTTATACTAACAAGTTATGGTGCCAAACCTTTTCTGTAGTGTTAAGTAAACGAAACGCTTAATTAGGGCTCGTATGAAATTTAGCTCCTGGACTATTAGGGTTTACTTAAATGTTTACCAGAGAAATTCGGAATGGTTGTTTGGACCGGAAAAGAGATAAGGTCAATGGAAGACAGTGGTCTTTGAAACATTCGGGAAATTCTGAGACATCCGTAATGCAATTCGAATGATAAATCACGTGGTTTACGTAAATCATGCCTAATTACACGTTTCACAATGCATGACAAACATAACAGTATCAACAATGCGATTAAATTTCCAGAGTCCAGCAGTGATCGACGTGCTCCCATCTTTTATTGACGTTATCTCATTTCCGGTCCATACAACCACTTCGATTTTCGCCCTAACATTTACGGTAGACCCTAACAAACCCGTACAGTTCATTTGGCGACTATTTTTGCAGCCGTTTTGACGTTCCCATATCCCGTATTCCTTCTGGAGTACAATCGGCAAGTTATCATTAGCCAGCTCCTTTAACCCGCCATATTTAGGGAACATGACAATCAATTTAAAGAATACAACAGGAACCACCAACACTGGGAACCACCCAGACATGGAACCACAAAAAACCCAAACCACCCAAAGCATGGAACCACGAAACACTGGGAACCATCCAACACTGGGAACCCACCCAACACTGGGAACCCACCCAACACTGGGAACCATCCAACACTGGGAACCATCCAAACACTGAGAACCATCCAAACACTGGGACCCACCAATCCCGGTAACTTCCAACAATTGGGACCTCAGCCAAACATGGAATCACCTAACTGTGAACAGCAACTACTGGAAACCACCCAAAACATGGAAGAAAGACTCAACTCACGACCACCCCCACCACCAAAAATGACACATCCTTAAATTGTATCAACCAATCAGTCAGCATGTGCATAAATAATATATATTCTCATCACCAGGGTGGACAATCCTAATCTACAGTGAGCCTACATGGATAGGGGATTGGAGTCCGAAGTGGTGAAAAAATTGGGCACCCAGGTTTTCTGCTGGCATTTGATGACTCAAACTCTCATTGTGGGGTCGTGTTGAAGCCTTCTCGCGGCGGCCCTGTTAATGTCACATTACCTGTGTGGCTAACTGAATCAACAACTTAAGTCCAAACATCGTGTTTTAAAACACAACAGTGAACATCTTGAAGACCCACCCTCAATTCTAGGCGGCTGAGCTACTCACAGAGGAACTTTCCTTATGGCAAGCACCAAAGTCTGTATCCTGCAGCTGAACGTTGAGGTTCTCACCCATGCTAAGCGTGACATCATCTTACAGCTCTCCAGGGAGAACGAAGTGAATATCATCCTCCTCCAAGAAACTCACTGCGAATCTGAAGAGAAGCTGCAAATCGAAGGTTTTGACCTTATTTGCTTCATTCCTCACAACAAGCATGGGATCGCTTCCTATGTGAAAGCAAGGCATACAAGTGAGATCAAACCCTGCAATCTTCAATGAATTCGCCGATCCAGTGGATAACATTTGAAGCTATGGGAACCCACTTCACCAACATCTATAAGCCACCACCAGCTGAGGCAGACTTCAATTCCCTTCCAGTAGTTCATCGGAGCTCCTTCGTCTGAGGAGACCAAACCTATACCTACAGCATCATACATAGAGAATCTCACAAAAGGTACCCGTGGTCCTTTGTGAAGTGTTTACAGAAAAGGCTCATCAATAAGACGAGAGCTAAACAGAGATTTGTATTTAAGGATGGAAGTACCTAGATAAAATATCAGGTACATATTTTGTCTCATAGGCCTTTCTGTACTGTCCATACATAAAACACAGATATTTATATCTGATATGGACTAGTGATGAAGTAATGACCAAGTTAATCTACAATCGTCATTAATATTTCCCTACCCCCTTTAATTTTCCCTGCACCATTTCCGTGTTACTCTCTGAGGGTCTGCTCTATTATGACCTTTAGCCAAAAAAATGCTGCCTATAAAAAAAACACATTTGTGAGAGTACTACCTACCTGGCACTAATGTAGAGGTGATACTAACACGTTATGGTGCCCACCTTTTCTGTAAGTGTTAGGGTACCGAAACAGCTTCCTTAGGGCTGTATGAAATTTAGCTCCTGGACTATTAGGGTTTACTTAAATTTTACCAGAGAATTCTGAATGGTTTTTTCGGACGGAAAAGAGATAAGGCTCATGGAAGACAGTGGGTCCATTTGAAACTTCGGGAAATTCTAGACAATCCGTATGCCATTCGAATGATAACTCATTGGTTTTGTAATCCTGCCTAATTATATTACACGTTTTCACACTGCTGACAAACATAACATATCAACAAGGCGATACATTTCCAGAGTCCAACAGTGATCGACGTGCTCCCATCTTTTATTGACGTTTACTCATTCCGGTCCATACAACCACTTCGATTTTCGCCCTCAACATTTACGGTAGACCCTAACCAACCCGTACAGTTTCAGTTGGCGACTATTTTTGCAGCCGTTTTGACGGTCCCATATCCCGTATTCCTTCTGGAGTAAATTCGGCAAGTTATCATTAGCCAGCTCCTTTCAACCGCCATATTTAGGGACATGACAATCAATTTAAAGAATATCACAGGAACCCCACCCAACACTGGGAACCACCCAGACATGGAACCACAAAAAACCCACACCCCAAGCATGGAACCTACGAAACACTGGGAACCTCCACACTGGACCCCCCAACACATGGAAACCCACCCAACACTGTACCATCCCAACCCGGGAACCATCCAAACACTGAATAAACCATACCCAAACATGGGACCAACCAAGAACCGGGAACTGCCCAACAATGGGGACACCAGACATAGAAATCACTCTACTGTTACTCAGCACTACTGGAAAACCCGCCCCAAACATGGAAAAATACTCTAACCCACGACCACCACCCCCCACCAACCCAATGAAACATCCTGAAATTGGGATCAACCAATCAGTCCACATGTTGCATAAATAACATATATCTTCATCATCACCAAGGGTCGACCCATCCCCTAACTACAGTGAGCCTACATTGATCGTGGATTGGAGTCCGAAGTGGTGAAAAAATTGGGCACCCGGTTTTCTGCTGGCATTTGATGACTCAAACTCTCATTTTTGGGTCGTGTTGAAGCCTTCTCAGCGGGCGGCCCTGTTAATTCACATTACCTTTTGTGGCTAAACGTATTCACCCAACTTAAGTCCCAACATCGTGTTTTAAAACACAACAGTGAACACTTGAAGACCCACCCTCACTTCTAGGCGGCTGAGCTACCTCACAGAGGAACTTCCTTATGGCAAGCACCAAAGTCTGTATCATGCAGCTGAACGTTGAAGGTCTCACCCATGCTAGGCGTACATCATCTTACAGCTCGCCAGGGAGAAAACTGATTGAATAATCGTCCTCCTCCAAGAAACTCACTGCGAATCTGTAGAGATCTCAAATCGGAATGGTTTTGTTGACCTTATTTGCTTCATTCCTCCACAACAGCATGGGATCGCTTCTATGTGAAAGCAGGTCATACAGGAGATCAAACCCTGCAATCTTCATGCATTCCGCCGATCCAGTGGATAACATTTGAGCTATGGGAACCCACTTCACCAACATTAAGCCTCATACCAGCTGAGGCACACTTCAATTCCCTTCCAGTAGTTCATCGGAGCTCCTTCGTCTGCGAGACTTCACGTAGAACTCCGCATGGGTAGACTCGCATCAAACGTTGACAAGATGGCAAAGCGGCTCTTGAATGGGATTGAAGCCCATAACCTCCAACTGCTGTTTGATAGTAGGATCCTCCACCTACTTTCATATTCAAAGCAGCCATGGGACATGGACCTGCCCCGACCCTGTCCAATCAGTCACCACACGACATTCGATCCGCCGCTGCTCCAGAACGGTCCTCCCTAGTTTTCCTAGATCAGGTCATTTCCCTATCCTGGTCACCATGACATCAAGGTCACGTCTCCAGCCTCTACAGAAATAGATGAATTTTCACAGGAAAGCCAACTGGTCCACGTTCACACAACTCACCAGCGAACTGTCATCCACGCTGCCAGACCGCTTCATCCACATCAACGATGATATCTGAAGTTCTGCTTCCATGCTCAACCAAGCAGCTAAACATTCCATTCCAAGAGGCAGAAGGAATCCCTCACACCCCCTGTTGGGACATGAATTCGACGAGTTATACCAAGTGTATTGTAATACCAACTGCGATACTGAGAGAAAGCAAATGGCAACCAGCTACTGTATCTGCTTGGCCAAAAGAGACGCACCAGATGGAGGAGGAGATATCCAATCAACTTAACCCACTCAAGCCGCAAGGCCTGGAACCCCATCAACAAGCTCACCGAATGTAGCTGTCCAGCTATGCATGGTCCGTCTCTGCTAACTCCATCGGCTTCATACTTTCAACAATGGAAAGTTGCAACCAACCTCCACAGGCGAAAGCCCACTCTCGTGCTCTTAATGCAGAGATTAAACAGCTCCTACAAACTTCTCCACCCAATCCCCATGTTCCCAACCATCACATACGGAGTCACCGAAGCATTAAAGTTCTCTAAGAATGGAAAGCTCAGTGGCAATGGATACACATACCGACAGAATTCTTGATGAATATGGCACCGAAGCCGTGCGATGGCTCAACTCTTCCTTTCTACTTGAACGTCAACTATTCCCTCCCTCCAGATGGAAGACTTCAAAGGCATGGCACTCCTGAAGCCCACGAAACAGCAAATGACCTCCCCAAGACCCATCTCGCTACTATCATACTCACATCTATAATCCGCTTGAAGCGACTGATACTCGGCAGGTCAATGCTACGGTCGAGGCATTTACCCCGCACCCAGCTGGATTTCGAAGAGGTAAATCAACAACTATCGATAGCAAGCTAGTTTAATGACATCCGAACCACCCTTTTTTCAATACTTGTGTGCGCTGGCCTTCTCCAGGGGAAGATTAAAACATTACCGCATCTGAGACAGCCTTTAAGAAGAAGCAGAAGTTTTGGAGCAGTCTTCAAGGACCCAAACTGCTGCGTACTATACAGTCTGGCATCGAGGTCTCTACCTCAAGCTACTCAAATCTCCCTGATTCAAGCTTGTCAAGTTCATTAGCTGCTCATCCAAGACAAGATCTTTCGTCCTGTAAGATCAAATGTTGCAGACGCAGTAGAAAGCGCAACTTTCGGAACGGTGTCCCCAAGGTTCTGTCCCTGGCACCGCTCTCTTCAACACTATGTCTCATATATGCCAAGGGAGATTTTCGCAGTACTACGCACTACTCGACGACAAGGCAATTGGAATACTGCTGACTCCTTTGAGTCCCAGAAACAGTGTTTCAGACAGACCTAATCACTGTAATGCCCATTCTTCCCACCGATGGGCAACTTGAGAACCTTCAGAAAACCAATACGTCAGCTCTTGTTTCCAACCTTGCAATCGATGCGCAAAAAAAAAACTACACATCACTCTAGATGGAGAAAAACTGTCCACGACCCACACCGAATTACCTTGGTGTCACAATGGACCGCAGCCTACTTTTCAATCAACACACCAAGGCAGTCGCTGCCAATACGCAGTCTCGTGTCAACCTCCTCAGAAGGCTTGCAGGAAACTGGATGGGGTCATCCTTTGACACCCTTACATACATCAACTGTTGCCTTTGGCATACTCCCTGCTGAATACGCTGCACCCGTATGGAGTCACAGTGGTACATTCCCACAAGATTGATGTCGTTCTGAATGATGCAATGAGACTTGTGAGTGGTTGCCTCTTGGCGTCGCCTGTAGAATAATATCTTTCCATCCTGTTCTGGCATAGTTTCCTGCAAACGCTTGAGGAGGAACCTTCAGACGATCAAGCTCGCCAAGAAATGTGATTAACCTGGTACTCCTACCCTCCAACCAACACTTTTTGTAGGATCAGAGAATTCCCTGGACCACAATCACCTTTGCTACCATCCATGACACTGCAGTCCATTATCCCTATCGATCTCCTGATCAATGACAGATGGTATGAGCATTGAGCAATGGTCATCCTCTACTTGAACCTAAAGCAGTTATTGGACAGCCCATCTAGCAAGCCCAGAGGCTTTGGCCTTGATAAAAGCACTTGGTCACCTTCAACAGACTCAGAGCCTGGCATTGGTCGTACAAAGAACTTCACAAGACCGGAGTAGAACTTTCACCAACTGCGATTGTGAGAGCCCACAAACCATTAGCCACGTCAAGATGACTGTGAGGTCTACAAGTCCCAAGAGGAAATTCCATCCCAGGCCGATCACCTGGATATGAAACTAGCAGCTGGTTAAAGCGGATCTTCCACTGGTGATTTTTTGGACTTGCCCGCACGAACGAAGTAATATAGGACGGAGATTCTCAAACCATAAATAATGGCCGAATTGGGCCAATAACAAAATATTTTATCCAATATTGTCAGCCAATATAGGGCCATAAATAATAAATATTGGTCCATGATTGGACCACCAGTGCATCTATCTTGGATAGATGTTGCTAATCATTTCCTGTGTTTCAATTAACACTGACGAGGTAATATAATGTTTTTTGCAAGACTTAGTAATACGACTGTTAGAAATTGGTCTTGTAAATAAATAAAACTTCGTGAAGCCAGGTTTGAGAGACGTTTCTAGTTTCCCATCTTTGTAGCAAACACGTCTCATTAATCACGTCTCTTTGCAAGACACAAAACATGTGGCTAATTTTGAGACATGACTTTATGACGTATATTTGTCAAGACTCCGCTTAATGATAATCTCATGCTTAGTGGATCTCAAAATGTTGTTTGTTGAAAACTTTAATTGTAAATCACAAGTAGTAAGAAGAATAAGTAAAAACAAAATACCCCAGTTCTACATGTGTTAGAATCATGGTACGCACTACGCCAAACACAGGTACAGCCAATTTCTAAACAAAATCCTGTAGAGGAGGTCTTATGGGGAACTCAAATGTCAAGTTCAATAATCAGGTACTAATGAATAACAAATGGATTAAAGCTGGTATCATTTACATCAGCAATATTATCATTGAAAATAGAATAATAATTTGGAAGAATTGTCAAATATCGTTAAAAGTCCAATGAATATGTTTTATTTACAAAGAGTCAAAGATGCTCTTTCCACTGAATGGAAGGAAAATATAAAGGACAAGGAAGTTACTATAAAAATGGCTACGGATCCTAAGTTTGTAAATTTAGGAAACAACAAATATGTTAATGTAACTCGCATTCCATCTGAAAAGTTGTATAAGTTGCTTGTAAAAAACAAAGCTTTTTGTGTGGAAAGGACAAATGAAAAAATTCATGTGTGAATGTGTGACAGCATTTGGAATAAGAAAATGAATATAACACAGCCCTGGTATGATATTTTTTCTTTCAAAATAAAGCATAAATTCAATAACAAACTTGGAGAGTTCCAATACAATATTTTATATGATCTAATCCCAAGCCGGGAAATCTTTTCAGATGGAAATTGATCAATTCAAATAAGTGTGTTATGTGCAATTGTAGGGACGATACGAACCACTTCTTTGTAACATGTGATGGAAGTAAACAGTTTTGGGCAAGAATAACCCATATGATAAATACTATTACTTCATAATCTATAACTATAAATCTAGAAAAGATTATTTGCGGCGAAAATATTGAAAATAGTGAAAATATATTTATAAATGTATTCATTATTGTAGCATCTTTTTCAATATATGAGGCCCGTATGATTCACAGTACATCCGGTAAGTTCCCGTCAATTTTCCATTATGGAAAGATGAAAGAGATAACATCTACTGCCAAAAAGAAGCAAGAATCTATATTTTGGAATAGCAAAGAATGGGACCATCTAAAAACATATTGTAATTCATAAGTAAATTTTAAAAAAGGTGAAAAGTTTTAAAATGTGATATGATATGGCATGATATGGTATTACGTGATATGTTATATGGTATGATGCGATATTATATGGAATGATATGATACGATGTGGCAGGATAAGACATGAAATGGTATGATATGGTATGACGTCACGGTATATTATGATAATATGATATATGGTATGATATTGGTAAGATATAATATATGATAAATATACTATGTGCTAATTTAATGAATACTACAGTGTAAATATCAAGCAAAATGAAAAAATAATGACATGAATAATGATATAAAATGACAAAATTATAATACATAGATATAGATATAACAGATATATAATATCAAAATATTTTGATATTTGATGTATAACTTATTGTAAGTTTGAATTTGGCAAACTATGAATGCATACTGCAAAAAAAAGACTCATCTTAAATATGATATCAAGACATCATTTTACAGTGTACTCTATATTCTTTGATTATTGTAATATAGTTACAGGGGTGTCAACAGGGTGGTTTTGAGAGCTTCTTCGGTTGCCTATTTAAAGCAAAAAGTTTTGTTGTACGTGGATGATTGATCATTTGAAATCATTCCCTACTGTGACATTATTGCCATAAATTAATTAGCTAATTAACAAATGTTTTTAAATACGAAGAACATAAAATGCATTCCATCTTCAAGGAAAATGAATCAATTGTACATGTGACTTCGTTGAAATGAATAAATTTCATCTTTCAACGCCTTGAAAAATATTCTTTGCATTGCACGACTGAAGAAAAACGCATTATTTGCTTTATATAACATCTAGGAAGATCCTGGTCATTAGGCTATCGTAAATGATGGTTTGCGTTTATCTTTTCCATTCAGAACTCATCACTTGCTGTCACTTACATTTTTCCATGACGATTGTCAATACCACGTGAAAAACTTTGAGTGTCTAATAGGTTTGGATTTATTTAATTGACATGCATGCAATTATAATACACAATGTGGCAATGTGGAAATGGTAATTGAACCTCTGTACACAACATAGTTTTTTTCACTCAACGTATGTTCTATCCCTTTTCATAATTACGTGAATTACTATCAATGTGTACAGGGACTCAATTTGACCGATACCCCTTTTCATACTTAGACCTTATCTAAAAAATGTTTTAAAATGCATTGATACAATTGAAATTTTATAATTTTTTTTATATAATGATAGTATGGGTGTTTCACATTATATCAATATTATATTTATTCCACACATACTCCTCGTATAACTACCACATGACAATAATTTGTCTTTCTGTTTCATTGCCTCATTCGTCTCCCTCCTTTCATCTTTTTCTCTTTCTGTATATTATGCTCAATTATTACACCAACAGCATACTTTAAGTTAATTTTTTTCAAAAAAATCATAATGTATAATTTTTTTTTTTTTTACTATGGATTAATTGCTTCTAACAGACTAGCCATGTGTTTATTACTTTCTTATTGATGTGGTTTTAACTTTTTTCCCGACCCAATTTATTTACCCATTTTGTATGAAATTGTCTACCCCATGTTATGTGGATAATGTTTAAACCTCAACTGCAATGCTTTTCAATGCCATTGCTTCTTCTGCCAACCTTTCACCACATCCGCCATACTGTACGGTACCCTTTGTACACATGTGCGCGCCTATATTACTCCTGTGGCATATGCACTTCTAAAAGCTTGCATTTGAGTTTAAATACTCCTGTTGCTCTTTTTTCTGGCTTTTTGCCCATGTCACTTTTCACGTATTGATTATTTTTTGTCTATTTTTAACACACTGAGCTCCGTTCACTCCCTTGGCTACGTGACGGTGAAAAAAGCAATCCACGTTTTTTTTCCCCTAAACGTAAGTCTATTTTATTCTGTATTTAAGTGTACCCCACTTTAGCAACCACTCCCCCTTGTCTATATATTAGTAATTTCTTTTAGTCATTTTTTTTTTGTGTATGTGTCTGGTTGTCTGTGTATTCGACGTTTGTCTCTGCGTCCTTTTGTATGTTCTTATATATTGTTGTCTGTATTTTTGTCATGACTGATTCTTTACATATTTACCTTCATGCAAACCATTTGCCTTTAACATCTCTATAAAGAATCCATTCTAAAGACCCCTTTTATGAAACTGATGTGACCAAACTCTAACATTATCCCGTGTAAATACTATACCGCGACAACATAAACACCCACGAACCTAACATTAGTAATTCTAACCTGTCATTACTTCATTCACTTAGAGCCTTAATAAACATTCATGACCTTGTCACTTTCTTATACTATTTTCCATCACATTTGTGACATATCGGGGTTTTTTTCTGAAACCTTGGTTTACCTCCGACATTGACGCGCATTAATTAATATTGGTGATTTCACAATTGAAGAATTGTATAAGGCAGACATGATAGAGGCGGCGTTTCCTCCTTATTTATTCACTCTAAACATAAAATTCCAGTAACCGCCCGACCTTTCGCTTAACTTTTCTGACTGTGAGTCTCTCTTTGTGAAGTTACACATAACTCCATCAACATTTTGTTTGGTATAATTTAGAACCTGAATTGTCAATTAAATAACAATACTTCCAGTTTGCAAATTTGATAGAGTTCTGAATACAATTTCCAATGAAAAAGAATGTTATATAATGGGTTGATTAAATAAAAACAACTTGACCTGCTAGACACTAACACTGATCTAAGTCAGAGATTTTAATCACAACCTTGTTTCTATTCGTATCGCATGATTGCCATCCCATGCATTGACAGGCCAACCAGGATTAGGTCTAATAAATTATGTCAACTGACTTGCAACTCTCTCGATAACATTTAACCATGACTTGACCCATTCAGTTCACAGGTGTTATTATCACCGACCTCTCTGATCATTACCCCATCTTTCTTTTTTTTGTTTTATATACTTTTTTATTTTGTTGTCAGCAATATTTCCCATTTTACAAAAATAAATATGTACACTATAATATAATAGATAACTTGGGCAACATCTCTACATACATATACAATTCATACTTGCAATCTACCTCTGCATCATCAAGTCTGTATACTGTTCCCCATAACAACTAAATGTCTTTTCGTGACCACTAACAAGTGGTTCGATGAAATACCCTATCTGGTTGTTCAATCAAATGAGAAACAATGGGTTATAAAATAACTCTGTTAATACATTATAAGACCGTCAAAATAAATCCCCAGGAAAACCCTAAACAGTCTTCTTTATTCCCAATATCCAAGAACTAACTTCGGGGGTGGATTTAAAGATTCTGGCCACCCGCATACTTCACTTCAAAAATGCTCTTTGATCGATCATTTTAACCAATACTTGACACCAATATTCCAGTTTCAGTGTGTTATTTATCACAGACCTTCTCTGATCATTACCCCATCTTTCTACTCAAAGAAAAACATAGGCCTAATAATGACCATCTACAACACACCGCTTACCAGATCGTCACGTCAACTCATCCAAATAACATCAAAGGTCTGAAAATGCCCTCTCTCTTATAGATTGCCAATTCATTAAAAAGATCAAATCCCGATCCAGACTTATCCTACAATGATTTTAACAATAAATTTTACGAGAACTCTTCCATAGTCACTGCCTATCAAACCAGATTACTCTAGACGTACTCACCAAAAAACCTGGATTACCAAAGGCTAATTAATCGCACTTAAAACAAATGATAAATATACAACCTCTATTGCTACAACCGACACCTAATAATAAAACTAAAGATAATACCTACCTGCAATCATCTTAATCTCTTACTTATACTCGTAAAAAATCATACATAGTACTAAATTGAAAATAATAAAAATAATACTAAAAAGTGTGGCAATACTTAACGAACTACTTGGACGCAATAATAAATCAAAGTTACCTGACTTCTTCAAAAAACGACAACGGGGATAGTTACCGATGATAAGGTTATTGCCGAGAACTTTACATAACAACCTTTTTTGCTAACTTGGTAAAGCTCTTGGCCGATAAAATAAAATCTCTGATCCTCCCAATGATTATGCACCACCACCTTTATCATCTTTTTAATAGCCAAATAGCATGTTTTATTTATCCACTTCTGCTGCTGAAATGACAAAATAACATCAATTGAAAAATAGCAACAGAGTGCGCTATATGAATCATTAACGAATCTTCTTACCAAATTATTCCCACCACAATGATGTCCTTGCCCATATTTTTTAATGAACCATTTTTTACTGGCATTGTCCCATCCTTAGACCTCAAAGAGGCTTATGTAGACCGGTCTGCAAAGCCGGTGATAAGCAACGACTTTACTATTACAACCAATTTCAAATCCTACCAGCTTTCTCCAAACTATGACTACTTGAAAAGATGTTTGACAGTCGTGTATTTTGACTTCTTAACCCATCACAATATACTCACCTCGCAACAATTTGGTTTTAAGTTAGGCCTAACGATCGACATATATGGCAATTAATGGGCTTTATTGCGCCATAGCCAAAAAATCTTGACTCAAAAACTTCACACCATTGGGTACTTTTTCTTGATCTGAGCAAAGCCCTTTGATACCATAAAACCATTATAATTCTTGCTGTCATAAAACTCATAAATATGGTATCAGAGGCCTTGCCAACAGTTGGATTAAAAATTACCTCTCTGGTTGGAAACCAACGGATTTCCTCAACAACTCTTATCTGAAACTACAATGTTATATGTGGAGTCCACAGGGACTATTCTGGAACCCCTATTGTTCTTATTTAATATCAATGACCCTCCATCATGCTCACCAAAATACCCCAACTTTTATTTTATTTGAGACGACACAAATATTTTTTCTCACATCATGAATCCCAAAACATGGAAACATTATAAATACTGAATTATGAAATGTCCAATGGGTTTAAACTAAATAAGGTGATCATCTCAACATTAAAAAAACTATTACATGATATTTAAACTAAGCACAGTACCAAACAATACATTACACTAAGCTTAAATAGAATAATACTTAATTCAGCAGTGAGACTACTAAATTCTAGGCCTCCTCTTTGATTACAATTTATCATGGAAATAAGTCACACACCACATGTTTCTAAAATAGTCTAAATACAATGGTATAATCCGTCAGGTTCGTCGTCCTCCCATCTGAGTTCACTGAAAACATGATATAATCTCTTTATTCTATTCACCTTCTTTTGTCATATGGGGGCTGATATTGGCCGACTCCAACATGCCACTCTTGACTCGGCTATTTCTACTTCCAAAGAATTTTCAAGAACATGTACTAACTCTATATGGCTTTGCCTCATACTGACCCCCTTTTTTTTCGACCCTTAAAACACTGATATTTATGAGATCTACAAACTACAGCTTTCATCTTTTATGTTCCGATATAATCATGATCTCCTCCCCAATGACCCTCATTCTGATGACTTTCTTTAACATTGTACCCAAAACACCTCTCCTCACTATAATACTAGACATGCCCAAGACTTTTGCATCAAAAACAACAACAGTTTTTGCCAGAAACACCCCAAGTTCTCAAGGGCCTCTCTTATTTTGGAAAAACCTAACCTGATCACCTAAAAAATTCCCCTTCCTTGCGTCTTTCAAAACTAACTTAAAAATAAACTCATCAGTTTCTACACAATGACCTCTCTCCATAACTCTGTTATCAATTTCCTGCTTTCATTCAACTTTTTGGTTTTTCGATTGAAAATTTTCAGTCGGTTTATACTTGTTTATTCTGTCCGTCCTGTCCTGGTATTTTGTGCAGTAGTTTAGTCCGTACGTCACATCGTCTTTCCGTTTTGTGGTTTGTTCCTCCTGGTCGGTTGTTAACGTGACCCCACGTCTTGATTTGTCTTTTAATCCAGGACCATTTTCCCACACTATCCTTCTCATACAATATACAATTTCTTTATTAAAATTTCCCTTTGCAAACTATACTATTGTAGTTTGTATTATCGATTTTTACCAAGTATAGTTTCCCTGGAATGTATTTTTCATCTTATTCAATAGTTGTTACTGTAACATTTTTTTTCAAGGGCCTACATTCCCCGCTAATGCGTTCGCAGTGTCCTCATATCAATCACATTGCTTATCAGGCATAAGTATCTTTCTTAATTCTATATTGCATATTTGTTTTGTTTATATGCATAAGTAATTCTATATTGTATATTTGATGTGATATGACATAATTTGATTGATTGATTGAAAATATTCTGATTCACAAATTAACCTCAATTAATGACAACTTCAGATTTTCAAGATGTTTAACCATGCCCCCACATGTCTCAATGCCAGCGCACTGAAATTGTTTTTTTTTTTTTTTTTTTCTTTTCCCACAGAGCACACGCGCTGGTGTTTCTGTTCTTTATTATTTTTTTTATAACCTCACCTACAATGTACATAGACGACAAAAACACAAGTGTCGCCTGATTTCGTGCTAACCCACCACCCGGGGGCCACTTGTATTAAAGGTGGATATGATGCTTGAACAAGAAACGCGTAAAAGGGTCTCTTTTTTTCCAACAGCCGATGTACGCGTACATTAACTTAAGGTGTCAAAACAGCAAACAGGACATAAGGTAATGTTTTTCTTACCAGGAAATTGTGATATTCGTGGTTTGGGTAAGTATGTATACTCAAATTCAGCATATCATCAAAATTTCAAAAATAGTTTAAATCGGAAGTAAGCAAAGCAAGATACTAAAGCATTGCTTATATTTAGGGTACAAAACTTTACAAAAATAAACTTGTTTAACGTAGCAAAAAGAGACAAAAATACTTGTTTAGGGTAATGTGTTTACTCGGTGGAAATACGTGTTTACGGGTGCATTTTGTAAGTCCTTGTGCAGCATCATATCCACCTGGAAAATAATTGATGCCGATGATGTGTCTAATGCACCAGCCACGAGTGCCGAGTGAATTGACAAAATGTTGGACTACGGTATCACACCAATATAAATACACCACAGCTCCAAGGAAAATGAACCGGTTCTACTACAATGAATTCTTGTGAGGGAAATTAAGCAGAATATCTCCATAGTTGAAATATGAAATATTCTATTCAACGAGCGATAAGGAACATTTCAACTTTTAACGGATAAAGATATTCTTTCCATTGCACTAATGAAAAACATCCATTATTTGATTTTTAGAACATCTAAGTAGATCCTTGTCATTAATCTTGAGCTTGAGTGAAGCCTTGACGTGATAGGTTTAGCCTAGCCTAAGCTTACATACATACATACATAAACAGTTCTTGATATAGCGCAATATCCAAAGATTGATCAGAGCGCTTTACACAGAAAAAAAGAAGAAGCTAAGAACAGCAAAATTGAGCAATACAAGAAACCAATAAATCAATACAAATGAGATTTTTCTTAAAACTACTAACAGTGCTGGATGCTCTTATACTTGGTAGGATGTTATTCCAGAGATTTGGACCGCGTACACTGAAAGACCTATCACCAATCAATTTGTTGGTCCTAGGGACAACAAGGCGGGTTGTATCTAATGCCGAGCGTAGGCCCTCTCTAGGTGGAATGTAAAACTGAAAGCAGTCAGCTAAATATTTTGGTGAAGCTCATTCCGCGACTTAAAAATAAGGCAACAGAATTTTGGAAAATTAACGTTTTCACAGGTAACCAATGGAGAGAGTCCAAAAAATCAGAAGTTGGGGAAGCGACGAGGAACTTGGAAAACAATGCGAGCAGCCCTGTTCTGTATGCGCTGAGACGGGCAATATCATTCAATCTTGATACAAAAAGACCAGACCGAAGGGCATTATCATATCAAGTTTGTATAAAACAAGTGCGCTCATTGAACATTGGCACAAGTTTTCTCTGGTCCAATGTACGGCGGATTCTAGATATATTTCCCCAAAGAAACATTTAGTGAACGACATAAAGTGATTATGTGGGTGAACATTGTCATTGAGATTCAAAAGTGATGCCAAGATTCGTTATTTCTGGTGATGGGTGGCTATAGTCTGGTGCTCCAAATGGTGATTGTGGGTATCACCAACGATGCATGTTAATGAGAAGAGCTACCATGAACAATTCATTTTTTTGAATCATTTTATTAGTTTATTTCCGACCTCCATGTTCTTACTTGCATCAAAACAAACACCTTGGAAATTTAAAAATTGTGGCTGCATCCCGCCTGGAATACTGGGATCAAAGATGTAGTATAATTGGATATCATCAGCATATATATGATACCTAATCCCATAATGAAGGAAGGATGGGGTAACAGATTTGGATACATTGTAAAGGCCTTTGGACAAAGATTGATTCTGGGGAAGACCACAATCCAGATTGTGAGCATCAGATGTAGCACCATATAAACTGACGTGGAATGTGCGGTCTGACATGTATGATCTAAACCAGTCAAGGGTCGCCTTTTGATACCAAAGTCATGTTCCAAAGCGTTGAAAAAGCATAATGATGACAATGGTACAACGGCAAGCAGAACGGGGATGAAGGAAAGTAAGTTAAGAGTATATTAGGTGAAAGGGCGGGCGGAAGGGGAAAAGGCGGGTGGGCAGAGAGGGAAAGGTGGTGGGGGGGTGGCTGGTGTGGGTACGTGGGTGGGCGGGGTGTCGGGGAGAGTTTAAGGTGTTGGGTGTGGTGGGGGTTTTTTAAGCATGACAAGAATACAGCCTGGTTTTTACAAGAGCAAGATCAATGTCATCTTTTACCCGAAAAGGGGGCAGTCTCTGTACTATGATGGAGTTGTACGCGACTGGAAAACTTCATGAGATTGTTTATCATCCAAGTGCTCGTTGATCTGCATTAATTGCTGCCTTCTCAAATCACCTTGCCTATAAAGTTAATGTTAGAACCGCCCTATAATTTGAGAGTTCATGTTCTGTCAATATTTGCCTTTTGATGAATTGGAGTCACCACAAGCCTGTTTCAAACTATGGAAAAATACCACTTGTTTAAGAATTATTAACAATAGATGTTATAGGCCCCACACAACAACTCATATATGTTTCAAATATCAGGTTGGGAGGCAATCAAGTGAACAAGATTTGTTTGCCTTTCATTATCATATGGCGACAACAATCATCTCACTGATCGCCCTAAAACCTTAAATTCATTTGTAACCATGGTGGTTTATTAGTTTACAGTACAAGAATGGTTTTAAAAAAAAAAAAAAAACCCCCAACCTCGTTACTTTTCAAGTCATCCCTTATTTTTTCAAACTTGTATCAGAGAAAATTTTTGCAAATCTGTTACACAAGTCCCGGGCATTAAAAAAATGATACGTGGGTAAACTTTACGTTTTTATTAAAGCATCGACCCAACGTTTTGAAAGTTTTAAGCATTGTCTAACACATCTTTAAAAGTTTCTTTAGCTGTTTCCAAATCATTTGATGACATTAGCACGTTGAGACATATAGTTCTCGTTGTGGATTGTAAAACGGTGTCTTCCTCTCCTTTCTCTCCAATCTCCTGTTCTCAGCTTTCTTCTGCCCTGATCTCAGCATGGTACCACTTTGGCTGGGGCGAATTGTTCGAGTTTCCTGGTAGAGGGGAGCATGGACGTCAAGACCACTTTTTTACACACGTTTAAATGATTGAGGTAAGTACTGACATCACTCTATGAAGAATTGAAGTAAGTTTTGTCATTTCAGAACATGTTCAAATTCTGCAGGTCTAGTTTGCGGCAATCCCTCCTCGTAAAAGTTGCTTTAAGAGGTGGGGGTTTCATTTGTTGCTAAAACAACAGGTTAGCATACAATGATTTGACCCAAATCGTAGTCCGACATCGCAAACCTAACAAAGTTTTCATCAAGCGCGGGTAATTACCAGGTCAAGGATGTGACCAGATCTCTCAGTAGCAGTTTTTTATATTTTGCAACAAGTCCAAAAGAAGACAGAATGGAAATAAATCGGCGAACCCTCAGGTTTGTGCGGGTTCAGCCCAACTGAAAATTGAAATCTCCCAAGATTACTTTTTACCAGTATAGGTGACTTCACTCTCCACAAGCATCAAATTCTTCCATAAAGGCAGTTCGTGAAACGATTAACCTGGGATGGCGGAGGGCAGTAAACAATGATGTAGTGAACAGAATGTAGGGTCCAAATACTAGCAGTTCAAAAAGTACAGTATTTTTGCCAATGATTGTAATCTAAACCCAGTTGGGGAATTTAGAGGAATGCCATAACCCTTCCGTGATTGGAATACCCCTAGCTTATATTGGAGGAAAGAATATCCTCTTGGTTGTAGTTCACCTATCACCCACTTGATCAGCTGGCGCAAGCCATGTTTCCACTAGCAAAAAACTGCATCAACACATTTTGGACCACATTACCATTTGAGAGCAGTAGTCTTGTTGCGACTGATCTTGAGTTCCAAAAAACGAATGTCCACTAATGGCTTGGCTCCCTACTTATATGCGGGTGGACAAGATTGGTGAGCGATTTAGTGTAGACATGTTTTGCGACGATACACTTGATTCGTTTTTGCACTTACTATCCAGGATTTGCATAGGATCATTTCCAGAAGACATGTGAACTGAACTTGGGATTTTGTCTTCATTGTGACGTTTCCCCTCCTCTCCTACCCCTTCTTGTTGGGGCTTTAGTGCACAAACCCAAGGGAGGTAATTCTATACCATACATCATGGTAGTCTGGATGCACTGGTAATCGAAGTTCAGCAGTTTCAGTCTTGGTTATAACCCATAGTGCTATAATACT
This sequence comes from Ophioderma brevispina, assembly GCA_023653785.1. Taxonomy (NCBI): domain Eukaryota; kingdom Metazoa; phylum Echinodermata; class Ophiuroidea; order Amphilepidida; family Ophiodermatidae; genus Ophioderma; species Ophioderma brevispina. The sequence goes on along the minus strand of JAMKCH010015253.1, from coordinate 6,191 downwards.
GTTTGCCAATTGAAGAATCAATGGTAACTTAACAGATGAATAGGGGATCAGCTTGTTCTTCAACAAGATTGTTAGAGGCAGAATGCAAAATCAATGGTGGAGTACTTGCTGGTTGCTACATGTAGGACTCCATTCTGTTATACTGAGATCCCTAGTCGTGAGGACCAATGAAAAGAGAAATCCTCAAAAATAAATGTCAAAATGCCCCATGAAACCTCACACGTGTCCCTGGTGTTTCCACAATGTATACTGGCATCCAGTACAAAATGTGCCAAAATAGGCAACTGTGAACCAATAAAATAAAATAATGGATACGCTTTTCATAGGTGCTTGCATCACACTCAGCGCACACTCATTAACAAGCTTAGGGCCTAGCTCTATACTAGCGGGCCCGGTCTAGGCCTAATTACGTTTATGAATCACGAAGTGGGTCTTACACAAGTTTTTCTCATCCCTTCATGCTAGCCTCTTCGATATCGACCAGGGTTGCCATCCAATGGTGCCTGTGTTGTGTTAGCATGTTGCTATGTGGGCCATCAGCCCATCAGATAGCCGCTTGAGTGCTGCTTCTGTCTGTTCTATTCAGTCCTGTCACTTGGTGTGTGACGGCCGTCTGTGAAGGTCATAAATTCTTTGTGCTCTCTACACCCTTTCTTTTTACAGGAAACCCGCTCATCTTCGGGTTTGATTTATGAATTTGTTTCCGTACGCCGATTAGCTATATGCCAAGTTGTAGATCAAACAGGAAACCTTGGAACATTTCTATTTTGGAAAGTTACACTCTTTAGTGTAATAATGTTTCGGAATTGACGGACTTGTGTCCTACCCTGTTTTTTGTTGGATCATGATGGCTACTAAACGCTGTACCGTTTCACTACCAGGATTCTGCTATTGCGTCCGTTTTCTTCGTTGCCGTTGACTTTGTTAATATGACTCGTGTCTGTGGAGTTGCGATCTGGAACAATATTCTTTTATTCGTCGACTACTGTTATTTCCATCCAGTATAATAATTAGGTGTAGTAACTGCTCGGTTTAAGCAAGAAGATGATTTCAAGGTTGAGACTGCGTTTTAATTGTGTGAACGGCGTGGAAAATCAACTTGTTGGTTTCAATATTGAAATTTATTGTTACTACAAGGAATCGTCCCGTGTGCGCATGAATTTCTCCTGAAACTGGCAGTTTCGTCGTCCCCCCCACCTTGTGTAGCGACCTAGTGAGAAGTTTTTTAATCCCTCAGGGTTCGGCGTAATAAAACGAACTTGCTCGAAATAAAATGCATAACTTCAACTAATCTGGTCAATGATTGTTTGCCGCTGATGGTCATCATTAAATATTTCCATGTCCGTAAGGATGGCCGGCATTTGAACTGGTTGCTGACTTTTTCTTGTTGTTGGACGACTCTCCAAATTCATGCAGTCGTGGTGCTATTATTAGTCTTTATTGCACCAGAGGAGGTCCAAAATCAACTAGTTGTTATGAAATAATTGTGAGGTGTGCTATTTGTTGTTATGAAACATGATGATGTGTTGGATGAATGATCAGCAGGTTGTTTTATATTAAGACCATGTTTGAAGTTTAGGCTAAGCAGACGTAGCGGTATATCTATCCTGGACGCGTGAATCAATATTTACTTATTATATACATGCTATTATTCCCAAGGGTGTGAAGCCCATTCAAAAACCAGTCGTCCGTGCTGGGCGCTGACATTTTTGAATCTTGCATGCACGGATCATTATTAGTTTGGGTGCTTGTATACACACATAATGTCAATTCGATCAACAATCATCCAAATATCGTTGTTTGGATGTTGGGTGCTATTTTGGAGAGATTTCGAAATATTGGTTAATATGAAAAATGTCAACTAGAAACAAAGAATTAACCTAAAATGCCTTCCGAAAATAGAGATGAATCGGATTCCCTTTCCGGTTTTGATGGCATTAAACATTTATGTGTAGTATTACGTCCCAATAGGAATACTGTTTTAATACAAAGTGGTGATTTCTATATGAAGGAATCGCTTTTAAGCTTAGCATTTCACAACAGTGATTAGTATATGGACAAAGCAATTATGTACAATTGCAAAAACACGATTTTTTTTGAAATTGAGGGCGCCTCCTCAAGACATCTCTGAGGTCGGCCTTTAATCTTTTCCTAACCCATGCCCACACAACGAATGAAATGACACTCAGTCGTCCTTGATTTTGAATAAACCTCCTCCGATGAATACATCTTTTTCATCACCTATACGCGCATTGCATTATGAGAAAAAATAGTATCTGAGCACAATGATCCAGGTGCCCTATTATAACAACCTGGTCACCTCTAACACATCCACATCAATTTGTATATCACTATCGATTAGTGTATAATGCAAAGCGGCAGCCACGTATGTGAAGAAGCGGAGGCAGCCATTGCTGCTATTGTTGGTACTCTATGTTTTCTTTGTGGTCCGGCAAAACATGCGAGACGATGAATTTCTAAAGATTACGTAACGTTTGCCTCTCGTATCTTCAGAACATTTAAACATCTTACGTCACTTCTTTGGTTGCCTGCGAAATCCATTCCTGCGAATCGTTTTATTGCCCATACTATTAAACTGTAACAGATACAATTTGGCCCAGTGTGTAACATTCCAGGCCGACCCTATTTCAGATAGCAGGCCCCTAATGTTTACAAACATTGCTGTTAACTGGTTACATAGAACCTCTTTGGTAATTCCATCATTCGTTTGTGGGTTACTCTTTTTGTTTTGCATGCTGATCGCTGTAAGATTGATGGATGGATGCGTGTATTGTTATGAATTGGTGCATTTTAAGATCGATACATTACAAGTCTACTTTAGTGGGCTTGTACAGAAGAGGGTTTGTGGTGAGGTTGGGTGATTGTCTTGGTGAGTGAGTTACAGTGTGTTTGCCCGTGGCTTTTTGTATTTCCTTCTTAGGGCATATTTTTATACAACTTGCCAAAATCTTAGGCACAAACTCTTATTTTGTACCCTTGCAAATCGCTTTTCATTCAGATTCAAGCACAGGCTTCACCACACACACAATAACACACAACACACACTCCCACATTACACACACATAAGCAAACACGCACACTTGTCGTATGAATTTAAGAATCTTAATCTCAATTTCAATTATTTTCTCACATCATGTTTATTGGTGGTGAGAAAAAGGGTGTGGACTGTTTCTTTGTGTTTACCACCTATTTTGTGGTAGTCCCAGTTAAATTTTGTGTGTTTGTAAATTGTATGTTTTTTGGTTTGGCTTTCAAAACTATTTTCTTTAGGTGTAGGTGCGTGTGTTGGTGTTAAACACTTTTTGTAGCTTAGCTGCAGTTGCTATTTTCACTTTGTTGCTATTTGTGTTCGTAATGACTCAAAATTGCATTTACATATTAGATTCATTATATTGTTCAGTAATCGCTACGTTTATCATCCTTCTTTCTGTTCGGCTTTAGTAGCAGTTGCTCCCAACTCTGATGGTAAAACTTTGTAGTGTCTATAATTCATCAGTGTTTGGCCTTTTTTCCTGTTCGTGTGTGTTAATGCTTGGTACGAGACGGCGATTTTTTCTGAACATTGTTTTGGGTGGCAAATAAATATCTTTTAAAAAAATAGAAAAATTAAAAAAAAAAAAATTTTAGGCTTTTAAAAAAAATAAAATAGGTAGTTTAACCCCTTTTGTGATTTCCTCTTATACGCAGGAATTCGTTAAGGTTTTGTAGTATGAAGCTTTGGAAGTTTTTTGTTGCTTGTGGTGGTTTAACGATATATTCTTGAATGTTCTTAGCGGCAATAGTGTTTGTAATTCGGTCGAAAGGGGTATTGTGGATAATGCGTGTTGGCTGTGCTGTGTCTCCGAATCTAACTGTTCTTCGTTTTTGCAGGTGTTGGAGCGTTTTGCCCCCCGTTTTTGCATGTGTGGTCCATTGGGTTGGCTAATTGAATTCCGTTTTCGGGGTATTTATTGGCGATCAACGGACTTCAAATGTTTGAGGCGTGCATTTCTTAAACAGTTTTGTATTTTAATCAGTCATACTGGCTTTTTTATTCCTTATTGGTGAGCGAGGGTTACCTTCTGTATCATACATTTAGTTGTTTGGTGGTATCAAATGGCTTTTTGAATCTGTAGATGGTAAGCAAATTCTTTCTTTGTTCTCCTTGTGTTTAAAAAGCGTTACCCTATTTTTAAGTCACAATTTCCATTATGCTATTGGATTCTTCCAGGCAGTGTTCCATCTGGTGAACCAACCTTTTGGAGCTCAACAGTGAGCTTGTCCTGGTCTAGTTGTACTTTTTTGTCTAAATAGGCATGATATGCAGGCTTAAGGTGTCCTAAGGGTCAGTAGTGGGTTGGTTGAAGATACTTTGATAGCAAGAGTTAGTTTTTTTGCTACGTAACGTTGGTCTTTTATATTTTGTGGTAAGACAGAATGTTTGGTGGTATCTAATGTGTTCAGCTTGGTCCTTAGAATAGGATTGCAGGAATACTGCAGTGTCATCTTTTAAACCTAGCTGGGAAGTGCAGTAATAGAGGATGTCAGGTCTGCACTGGAGATAATAAAAAGGTCCCATTCTCTGGCAAAATATAAAGTTTTGGACAGTAGTAGTAAGCAATTTTGGATGTGCATGATGTTATGAGAACCAGGTTGCGGGTACGAAGTCCATGGTACCGGTTTTATGTAGATGTGTAGTTGATTAGGGAGTTGTGAACACTGATCTCTCCAATGGATAGGCTATCGCCGCTCGAAAGTGAGGAACCGGAAATGCACGGCGGACCTTTTGCTCTAACTTATCTTTCTCCTACCAAGACCCGGGAGTGCAAGTACAAAGGAAAGGAAACTAGAAAGGGACAGAATTGGGCGATTAATCGCGCGTATGTCAAGGCTTGTCATTATTGGTTTGATTTTGCGTCGGTGGGTAAGTTCGAAAACAAAAATATGCTTCAAAAATGTTTTCAGTCGTCTTTAAAATTGCCATATTCACGCGGGTTTCAGCACACAGACACAATAATTCACTGCGTAAGTGCTTTGACTACGAGTATTCACAGATATATTAGTATATTATAATCCCTCCTCAAGATTTTTTTCGCTTTACTACCCCCCCCCCACAGCAATTGATTGGTAAGCTCTAAAGTGATGGACGGGGGGGGGAGAAGTAGCAGCTCGTATCTCTTTTTACGGCTTGTAGAGATTTGGCATGCATTTCTATTTTTAAAAATATTGAAGATCTTGGAATATAATTCCTGGGGGGGTTCTTGAATTGGGTCGGGGACCATGCTCGTTCCAAAAAAAGAGCAACTATAGCTTTAAATGGGGGGACACGTTTAGGGGGTATAAAATTCAAATAATGAGTTCTAGGGGGTATTCAAATTCAGTTGTGATTGTGACTGCAGGTTCAAGGTAAAAATAGGAAAAGTAACCTACAATATGCAGCAAATATAAACCCCGAGTGTGTTATTTTTCTTGCCAGTATAGCCAAAAGGTAACTTTTTTGTATATGGCGACACTGAGAATATTAATTAGGTCAAAAAAAAGTGTGTCTTATTTGACAATTAAATATAAGTCATGCCCATTATTTTAGAATCCACCAACATAGTTGCTAAAAAGGGGTTTGAATTAAAAAAAAATGGTTTTAAAATTTTTTGAATTAAATTTCATAATTGCAAATATTTCTACAACTTAACAATTAGGACTTTATAATACAAAATTCGTCAAAAGACTAATTAGCAAATGTACAATGTTGTACTTAAATTCGTCATTGTTGTGCTTACAATAATTTCTTAGTATTGGTGAGTCTAAGGCATCTTTGTAATAGTTTCAATTAACATTTGCAAATTAAAAGTAGTTATAATTGTCATTGTAAAGTGTACATTAGGCTAATGAAACTATTTTGTAATCATGAAAACTAGTTTAAAAGATCAAGATATGGGAAGGATATCTTCCAGCATAGCAAACATGTTTCCCGCATTGAAGTACCTTATAAATATTAAAACAACTGATTTGAGACTAATTTTTAATTAGTCAATAAGACACTTTTTTAAACTAATTAATAGTCTCAGTGTATTTTAAAGCAGGGTATGTTATTTTTTTTTTTTTTTTTTTTGTTTTTTGAACGTATTGAGAACAGGTCCACAAGGGGTATAATTTTATTTTCTGCAAGTGGTCCTCCTTATTAAAAAAAAAAA
>JAMKCH010015252.1:0-24539 GCA_023653785.1 Ophioderma brevispina | reverse complement strand
TTACAAACTGTTCTGTGGTTCCAATGCCATTTAACCCTAGCACAGCTAAATCTCACCAATACTCACTGTGTTAATTGAGAAAAAAATGCACTAAGTTCCAGAAAGTAGCGATGACGTCATCAGCAAACCAGACTCTATGGGCACGAAATCGCTGGCCGTTCCAGCGACACCGCCGTAGCCTGCTATCCCGGGTCATGGGGCTGGGGCCCAAAGGGGCCCTGGGTTCGAATCCCACCGAATTGCGACTTTTCTTGTCCCCTCTTCCCTCACCTCCTCGGTTCCTCCCGGGAGATAGAAACCGACGTCAGGGTAGGTTTGAGATGTTTTGGGATGTATATTTCCTAAAAAAGAAAAAAAATTTTCTTTTGACATACATAGCATCTCTAGAGTCTGTAGAATAATTGCATTGCGGATCTACCTAGGGGCGTGCTTCTCGCACGCCCCCTCCTTGGAGGGAGAATATAAATAAAAAAAAAACTTACAGAAGAAAATGAGTCATGTGTTAAAACTGCCTATCATAAAAGTTACAATTATTCATGGTTTACATTTGGTGTATGCGTGGTTTTTTCAAGTCGTTAAGCCACTATCACAATTTCTTCACAATGTAAACACATGGCGCCCCCTTTTTTTCATTCAAAGTCCATTTTACCTCTCTGCATTATTGTATTGGAAATTGTCGTAGTAAAGGCCCCTGTAAGTTGCTAAGCGTAACACACCGTATTTGTCAAAAATTATATTTTTTATATATTTTTTACCACATAAAAGTGTCGTTTTGTACAAAGAACAGTAATAAGGTGTTTATATACCTAACACTAAGCAATTGAGAGACAAAATCGACGTCATTTGGATTTGGAAAAAAAATTACTGAGAGTGGCTTTAATAGCTACAAATTGTTTAATATGATGCACACCAGAGCATCATGATGGGCAGAAGCCTATCCAGTGATGGTATTCAAAGAGGGGACAATATTTTTGTGACGCCCGTTAGTTTACTTACAATGGAAATACTATGATAAACAACTTGACTTGGTACAAAAATTTTGGTACTTAATGAACAAAGGTGGTTCTCGATCCACAAGTCTTGCCTCTCGTTGTGATCTCAAATGTGTAACACTTGTATTATGGCTTAAAGGTCATATATGAGGTAATGGTTGTCATTCTCTGACACTTACACCCCATGAGTCCGTGGCTTCTATTCGGACCAAGCTAGGCTGCATTTGCTCAAATTGTTAGGAAAAGAGAAAACAATTTATAACTTTACCTAACTGACAAATGCCCCTTTAATCAGCACCCTGACCTTTGACCCAATCTGTTACCACCCCCATGATGGGTCACGTGTCAGCAGTTTAGTGATTCTTCCATGCATGTTGACCTTTGAATCCAATCTGTTTAACCCCCATATGGGTTTTAGGCCAGTGGATCTTCTGACAAAGATTGGTGATTATCCGCAATTTATCTGCGAACCTGAAAATCAATTACTATATTTCGAAGACTGCCCCTTCATTGGCCCATCTGTGAACACCCTATATGACCAAGCTTGGATCAAGGGTTCTTCTGACCTCATTTGGTTGCCATTGGCTCAAGAGTTTGGGCAGAGAGAAACAATTAAATGGCTTTAACCGAAATGACAGACGTACATAAAGACAAACATGTCTCTTTTTAAACCTATTAACCTAAATTCAATCTTGCTACCACCTGTATAGTTTTTCTTCTGTTTAACCAAAAGCTAAAGTGTGACACAAAGGATCACTTTTGCAGAAGTCCTCTAATTAGTTAATCCTAAATTCGCGAAGAGATAGAAACTTATACATATAATACATATATAACGTTATGTCCAAAGTGAAATGCCGAGTTTAATGATCCATCTGAAGTATAGCTAGTTCTTACGTTTCCTATCCTCTTTATACTTTCTGTGGACTCTTCAACTTTTTATTATTGCTTCTCGTATCTTGCAGCTTTATATACCCACACACACACACACACACCCACAATACACTTCCACATACAATACCTATTGGGTATGTCTAAAATCAGTTTGGTTGATCTCGTGTCTGGAGATTGAACTTCGTGTATGTTATCACAACGTTTCGGGCATACACCTTTTTTCAAGTGTGGTACAAGATGCAAAGAGCTAATATACCAGAGCAAGAAAGTACGCAAAAAATCATTAACATTTAAAAGGAACATGGAACCAAAGTAAAAGCATCATGATAAAGTTACAGTGATAAAAAAAAAAAAAGTAAATAGCAGTGCTGCACGATGAACATTAAACCAGAGGCTTGAGTGGTAAGGTGTGAATCACCTAGCAATCAGAGTTTAAGAGATACCATGAGATGTGATAAGGCTACTTTATAATTAAAGCCACCAGAGTGAGAGCACTAATTTCAAGTGCCTGAAAAATGGCAATGAAAAGAAAAAATATATATGTCAATAAGTCAAATTATGTGTTGAGACCACCTGGATTTAAAGTGCAATCTGAAAATAAGACGATGTTCTGCTTCCAGACGTTCCCGAGTGGCTCCATTGCAAAGAACAAGGCCATCCACACTAAAAATCCTTAATACTACAGGATGAAGGAGGGTTGAAATGTTTTGCCACTGGAAAACCACTGAAAATTTGTTTTGGAATGGACCGAAGGTGTTCGGTTGTCCGATCTGCAGACGACGTTGAGTTTCACCTAATAAAAAGTTGACATTTCTGACTATGTGGTATGTTGCTCAATGCACACACGCACACACACACCCAAATTGCCAAAATACCTCATACATACACACACAAACACACACAAAAATATAGACACGTACATGACATACAACTAGGTCTTGGTCTTGCTCTGAGCAAACAGATTTGTTCATTGTTGAATTCTTATTTTTGCCATCTGTTTAAACAACCACCACATAGGCAACCCTACACAATGTAACACAGAGAGACAGCACAGACTGTGATAACTGACATGGACACACAATACACACCAGAACACACACACACACAGATGAAGGTTTGTGAATCCAAGAAATTCCAGACTTTTATCTTTAAATGGAAAGAAATATTTTGGATTTTTTATAGGGCGCTCGAAGATATACTATCTAACTTGACAGAATAAATGAGCAGAAAATCTAATGGATTGGATGCATGCCTGTGCTTATTATGGAAAATACACAAGTTTTAACATTTTGAAGAAATATAATACCTTTTTAATGTGGTCAGAAAGTTACATTATACCGTTTATACTATATCCTTGTAAAACTAGTGGTACACGCATCAATTGCTTAAATGCAACATCTGCTGACCAAGGTACTAGAGCTTGTTATAAACCAACATCCATGGGATGTGTCCTTGCAAAAAGTCCATACCCTAGCGTAGCTAGCAAACATGTAATTGGCAGCACACTGACCAACCCAAGTAAAACATTAGGCTGCAAAGGATCTATCAAGGCTAGCAATATACAACATAGCAGCTAGGCCAAGTGATGCTGCATGAAAAAATCCTACTAATTGTCACATTGGAAATCTAGGGCAATACACAAAATACCCCAAAAAACCCAATTTGAACTCAAAATGTCAAAAATATTATTTTTTGAATTAAAATTTTAGCACAGGTTTATTTCAATACTTTCATAACTGTGATTTTCACCAGAATTGAACAAGATACAAAAGACTAGTTTATATTTTAGTGGATGCCCTTGACAGAAAATCCTCTACTTGATGGCATAAGCATATCTATTGATAGGCTGAAAAACACGGGCGGTTTTGCAAATAATTCATTCTTGGGCATTCCGCGACAAGTGTGTGACCACTATTTCTTGTTTCCGTGGAAGATGCAAGCTGCATGCTAGTTAATCGATATTATAGTCAGATATGAAATCGCACAAATGCCCAATAATTCTACCGGATCGTAATATCATCGAGTTTTTATACCATCTTGATTTTTTGCTTAAATCAAACCATTCCTGAAGCTTAATTGTACTTGGCAGCCTTTTGTACGTAGCAACATTATATGTAATGTTTCTATGGTGTTGCTGTTGCAACTAATTTAGATTGAAAAATTAATTACCAATATTTTATTTAAATGTCAATTCTGGGTTGCATTTTCTTAAAAATAATTTTGAAAATACTCTTATTACAGTTGGTTTTGTTTACTGCTTGACTGTTCCTTTCAATACATGGGGTATATTCAAATCAGGAAGATGAAACTCATGTAATTTAAAAAAAAAGCTTTTAATGTTTTCATTTACTCAAAAGAGGACAAGAATTATGTGTTGAAAGATAACTGTGAATAGCTAACAAAAGTTAGAAAATTAGAGTCGCCGTTATGTTTTTTCGATGTGTGGGTTGTTGAACTGAGTCTATTTTTTACAGATGTGATGTAATTGTCAAGCTCGGCAGCCTAAAAAACGTGTGGCGGGGTTTTTTTCAAATTTGCCACGTCTCCCGACCACACAAGACTGCAGAAGACTGACTACTACAGAGACAGTCCCAGACCTTGCCAACAAAACTACACATGAAAAAAGAAAAACTCACGATTTTTTGAATAATAGCCAATCGTCACCAATCTTGAGCAGTCTGGAAAGGGGTTTTCCAGCAAATAATCTCAAATAATCGGTAGGTGACTGAGCCTTTATTTGGAAGTGAACATTGCAAGGGTTCTGCAAGCGGGAGGGTTACGCCCCTGCACCCCCCCCCCCCCCCCCCCCCCCCCCCCACAGCGGCAGGAGGCGAACCCACCCCCGCACTGCGGTGGCCATGGCGCCAATTCCATTCGCACGCCCCTCGTTCCAACAATCCTGATCCGCCACTGAATTGTCCTACCAATTTGTAACCGATGATACAATTTGTTCCCAAAAAAGATCATCCTCACATGTACTCATCAGGCTGCCAAACTTTGGCAGCCCAATGTAGACACAACAAGGGTAAGTTTCACCTGATAATTTCATTCATAAGGTGAATTTTTAAAATCTGGAAAATGGTATCCATGGATGCAGAGACTTCAAGAATGCCTACAATATACGTTATTGCAAATATGAATAGTTCAGCCCACTTTTCAGCTGTAAAGTTAGAGCAGAAGCTGTCTGTGTATCTTGGCTTAAATGGCACTTTCATTACACACAACGCGTCATGACTAACTTAGTAGAGGAGATGAAGAATTTTGTATTGTTGGCCACCACCGTATGATTTCAATACTTGAAGTTCGATAATTCATAGCACATATTTTTTTTATCCCATTGACCTCCGTGACCCATCTCACACAATAAAATCCAGGATCTGGTATGGGACACAAATCAATCGGATCATGAACATTGTTTGTTGGCTTATTGTAGTAAGCACAGCAGTTGCCTGAATTATCGAACTCACGTATTTGCACCTCCAGACAAAGAAATAAACTTGCATTTGTTGGGTGGGGGTGGTGGCAGAATGAATTCATCCCAAAACCTAAATGCAAAAACCATACTCCACATTCAGTCAGACATGTCCAGATGGGGGGTCATATTTAGATAGTACAAGGAACTTCTACCGTTATGACGTTTTTAGTTGGGCGTACTCGCATCACGGTAAGGGTAGAGCCATTTCCGTAAACAATAACCGTAGCAGTGTCAATGAAGTAGGCGCCGAAAAAAAGGTCGCAATATTCAAGCTTTAATAAAATTGTTTCGATATTATCCCTCGCTCGTAAACAAGGCACAACTTACTAGTCCCAATAATTGGGACTTCACAATGACTTTCTTAACAGGTATTTCTTTAACTAACAGTCTATATGGGAATGTCCCCAATAATGGGACGTTCACATGACTTTTCTTTTCTTAACAGGTCTGTCTTTAACCGTCTAATGAAAGTCCCAAACATTATGTGTATCAGTTATGACATTTTTTGTGATAGCCCTTCAAATTTCAACATGTCACCTCCAATTTTCATATAATCTTGCCTGATTCCCTATTCAACCGCTTCACCAATTTGCTTTCGCTAAACACTCTTCTACCGTTTAGGCAACCCAGTAATATCCAATTTTAAATGCTTGAATGGGTTAAAATTTTCTCAGAATTAAGCGATGTTGTTTAGAGTCTATTTACAACCATGATTATGGGTTGGCAGAATACGCTCTTCAAAAAATAGTTGATGAAGATATTTACGACTATTCTGCTGGTGGATCACTCTAAGGTACTTCAAGTGAATCAGATAATATTTATTTGGGAAGTGGAAAATATTGGAGAATGTTGAGACAACATTTTTCATAATATCATTTGCCACTATTTTTGGCATGACTCCTCAGTTGAAAGTTAATGGCATTATGAAATTGTCATATGAGGATTCCCTCAGCAGGCACACACTTAACCTGAGAAGGTATATAGATGCATAATTCATAATTAGTAATTCTGAGATATAAAATTCTGGGAAGCCTCCATATAGCCTCAAATTAGGCCTATACAATGTTCAACAGTGAACGACGCGGAATACATGAATAATGAATACTACGCGCCATATACACTGTGAAGCAATATTGTAGATGGGTCATTCCATCCAAAACACCAATGTGGACCACCCCTCAGATTTTGTTGAATTGAGTCAAAGGTACATTTCATGGGGCTACAGAGGAGGTCCAAAGGAAAAAATCAAATTCCATCCGTTTTGAAGTTAGGGCTCTTCAAAGTTTTCCGACTCGGACTATAAAATTGTGATTCAGCAGGATTAAAAAATTTATTAATGCTATTTATAGTAAACAGGAAGTTGCCACTTGTTGCATCATAAACAGCAATTAGAATTTCTTTGTATCCCCCCTAAAAATAGGCCTCAAATAGTTGCCAATGGTTGTCCGAAATTGACTAAAATGGGACCAAACATAGATGGCGCTTATTTTGATGCGGACACCTGATTAAGTTCTGCATTGAAAAAATTTTAGCATACACTATAACAATCATGTATATAAGTTTTGTTTTGGTATTTTTGATGTCTTCAGTGAAAACAGATGAAGGCAAAGTTTGGCCCTTTTGTTTAAATTGCAGAAATTCAGAAACCGTTTACCAGAAAACGTGCAAAATTTACTAAGTACTTAGAAAATTTTTGAACTGGGTCACCTAACATGTCGTGTATAAAATTGTTTGGGACATGTTTTGGATGATACTTATCACATCTAAAGTGGTGGTCTGTAGTGTTGAAAAAAACATCCCAAAATAATACTTAGTCCAAAATTATGTAATTTTATAGGGCAAGGTTTCTGAATCAGCAACTTTAAACCAATTTTGCTCGATATGTAAATCCCCATTTTTTTCACTGAAGAACAATCAAAAAATAAAAAAAGTAAAAAAAAACTCTATGATTAATTTTAATTTACATAAAAATATTTTTTTCAATGCTAGGACTTCATACATGTGTAACGCGTCAAAATAAGCGCCCCTATGTGTGATCCAATTTAGTTGATTTTGCTCCATGGCAACTCATTTGAGGGCCTATTTTTACTAGGGGAGATTGCAAAGAAATTATACTTGCTTTGTTATGATGCAAACAAGTGGCACACTAATGATATATAAATAGCATTAATAAGTTTTTTAATCCTGAATCCCAATTTTATAGTCCGAGTCGTAAAAATTGAGAGCCCATAACTTCAAACGGAATGGAATTTGAGTTTTTCCTTTTGACCTCCTCTTGTAAGCACATAATTATAAAATGTACGTTTGACTGCAATTTCAAAACATCTGAGAGGGTGGGTTCCAACCTGGTGTTTTGGCGCATGAATGACCAGATGTATATTTTTGTATTTCTAAGCCTTTTTTGCAAATCACTGTCGATAATTTGTATTATAATTTATTAAAGGACGTCTTACTAGCAACAACTGGTCGTGAGTAATCTGATTATATTGTAATTCAGTAAATTGCGTGTGTGCTACAGTTTTTAAAGTACCACTGCTGCTGCCAACATAAAATAGAGCAAGGTCCATACCGAAACGTCTTCCGGTAAAGACTGCGGCTGATTGCTCGAAAATTTGGGTTGCATTGCGAAAACTAGATGTAGGACCTCTACTTCATTAATAATTGTTTGAACGGATTCGAACGATCTGCTGCGTGTGTGGTGAAAGACGCACTTGTGTAACAGCGCGTAAACACAAAGATAAAAATAGCCACGCGCTATGCCCGTGTACAGGTCGCACACACCAGTACTGCGTACGCGTTAGTTCAAACAATTATACAGCGACTATAGCATGACCTATGACGGAGACTACGACTGTTCTATATACGGATAGATTCTCGGCGGCATACTACGAGTACTAGGCCTTAGTTTGCCGTGCTAGCCTAAGTCTAGAGCCAGAGAAGTAAGATGAGAATAATACAATTTTCCAATTACACTTACTTACGTGTCATGATGGATTAAATCTGTGAAGCCAATTAGTTTCAAGGAGAAGGGTAAATAAAATTAAAAAGCACGGTTTTCTTATCGACGTCTAATCGCGTGCCAAACGTAGACGGGAAATTGATTGGGAACTTGAATTCTGCGTTTGTTATCCTGCAGGTTTTTTTCAAACACATGCTATAGTGTTTTGAAAACCACCCAAAACTGATTAGCCCGTGTCAGGGCGGTGCGGTTAATATAGCCAAATTTAGAGAGCCTTTTGGTTTAACACAGCCCCCCCCCCCCCCCTAAAAAACAGGGAAAATGGATGGCTATTCATCCTTGTCTACCTGGAGAGCTAAGTACCCTGTTTACTTCATTATTGGATTTTGTATCTCTACTGTTCTGTACTGGTGCAAAAAAACCACAACTCAGTTGTCTGTGTAGCCGGATTTTGAGACGCCCATCCTATTCTCGGGAGACGTAATGACAAATACTTCTTTTTTCACTATCTGGTGGACTGTTTGTTTCCTAAACACACTTAAAATAGGTAGTCAAATTTGACCACTGATATAACAGTCAACTTATACACCACCACGTTGTAGTCATTTTTTACTACTACGAATGCATTTGCGTACTAATTTGTAGTAATTTTGAATGGTAACAGGTTTTATATGACTACCAATTTAGTACACAATGACTTTCACAGTAGTCAAAATTGACTAATTGAATTGGGGTTTTTGACCGTCATCGGGTGGTCAAATTTTACTACCTATTTTAAAGTGAGTATCATTAAATAGGTAGTCAAATTGGACTACCTATTTTACTAACCTATTTTAGTGTGTATACAATATTAAAGTAGTTTAATGGAACTGTACACACTTATCTTGATTTATAAGGTAAAATATGGATTCAGCAATTTTTTTATTCTCCTCTCATTATGCTCATCCTTTCCTTGATTAAAATCAGGGTTATTTCTCTTTATTTTTGTTTGATATTCTTTGATTTTCTACTGAAATATAAGGCGCCTCTCTGGTTTTTAACATTATACCAAAAGTGTTCAACAAAGGAGTGAAATAAAGTGCATTGTAATTTGTATCCACAAAATTAATAACATCTTTAAAGCTTTGAAATTTAAAATTAAAAAACACATATTTTAATAAAATTTTCAATGCTTACTTTGATTTTGATATGTGAAGCAAATCCCCATTTTTCCAAAACACTTTTCATGATCAGATGGAATTTCAAATGTTAATATTGTTATTGGGCATTGATGAACCCTAAAGTAAACCAGGGTGAAATATCACGCTGATTTGTATGCCAATTTTTAATATTTTTAAGGTATTTAGCAGGAATAATTAAAGCCAAAGGAATGGAAAAAATATATCCTCACATTTACTAGTCCCTTTTGTCAAAGAGTTTGAAAAACTCCTCTAATCACAATTTCAGATTGATCCTCGTTGCAAACGTTTATATTATGTCCAGTGTAGAAGTAATTATAGTCCCCTTCGTACTCATCGTCCGGAACAATGGTGAACAATAGGCAATCGATTCAGTTGACTCTTCACGCAACATTAGTTTCACGCTTTATTCCGTTATCGTATATGAAGCCCGGACTAAGGTTAACGCCGGACTATATCTGCTTTCCACCGGGTAAAGAAACTGAGTTGTCCCCATGAGAGAGTGTCCTACCATAGCAACATGTACGGAATATAAACCGTGACTTTGTATACGAGGCCATTGGGTACAGTGCTGAAACACAAATGATGCATTTACATCACTAAATGGAAAACACAAGACAGGTGGTATAGGACACTCAGTCACAAAACCGGTGTAGAAGTGAGTGTACAGAAGTTATGTAGAAAGTAGTTATTAGTCCGGTACTCATAGTCCGGGGAACAATGGTGAAACCAATAGGGCAATCGATCAGTTGACTTTCCCATAACATTAGTTTCACGCTTTTATCCGTTATTCCGGATCGTTTATGGAGCCCCGGACTGTGGCTCCCGCTGGAATATATTCTGCGTACACCGGCATTTGTCAACAAGGCATTTTGGTTTTGTACTATCTTTTAAAGGCATATTTATTGTTTAAATTTATAATGTCAAACGTTCCCCGTTAGCAATAATGTTATGCAAAAAAAACTAATATTGTACATACCACAAGGGTATGCCTTTTATAAAAATATATTTGTAATAAAGGTTCAATTTCAATTTTCATATAGCATACACGGCATTTCTCCTTCAAAAAGACTAGATTAAAAGTAAATAATTGTACTTTTTAAAAGTTGTAAACTTTTTACCAATTAGCTATTATGCAAAACAAACTATAAAAATAACACAAGAAAAAACTAACTTTCACATTCAAATTACATTAAAAATATTCGAGACTATTGTTTTTGGGGCAGAGGTGAATTTTTTCCCATACACTACATGATTATGAAGGGATTATGGACTGTTTGAAGCCGTTCAAAACCACTTCTTTGCACTTAAAACTCTTATAGTTCGAACATTTCATCTGAAACATTGGAATATTGGTACTTTTATTGAATATTGTACTTTAGGAATATTGGTTACTTTTATAAGGAATTTGGGTAATTAACCACCAGATACTAAATTTGATATTGAAATTGGGATAGTCAATCCCCTTGTTGAAGAGTCAATTATCTTGGAGCAAGCGGTTATGTAAACGCAATATGTGAAATCAAATGAAGCCCGATATATATTTATAAAATTATGTTTGAAAAATGCACAATTACAATTATGTCACTCAGAATTTTTGTGCTATTTTTAAATGTGTAAATTAAGGGATTGTGCCACTAAATTTGGAGATGCTGGTGCGGTTTAATATCACAAAATTTAACATTGACAGGGTGTGATTCAATTATAAAGATAGTTTCACGAAATTTGCTAGCAATTAGAAAAACATATAGCAATTAGAAACCTATAGAAAACTACAGCAGAGGAAATGTTAATGATGGCAAGGTGTAGTCCGAACATATTCTATTACATAATTCATATTATTTTTTTTTTTTGTGTGTGTTGTGCTGTGGTGTGTGTGTGTGGTGGTCCTTACCACACCCCAATTGCGGGGACCGGTGATCATCACACACCGATTATTGTGTGGGTACCGTCAACTTTATTGTGCTACCGGGTGCCGGTGTGGCATGTAGGAGATATAGTCCTCCCGGGCTCACCAGTCAGGGAAACAATGGTGAACAATAGGGCAATCGATTCAGTTGACTCGTCATTGCAACATTAGGTTACGCTTTATTCCGTTGACTATGGAGCCCGGACTAGATACCTGCCGGACCATCCGGCACCATATATCCTTTCACAAAAGGTGCGAAAGTATCTTGTCCGGCAGTATCCTAGTCCGGGACTCAATAGACGACAAACGAATAAAGCGTGAACCTATGTTGCGTGAAGAGTCAACTGAATCAAATGCCTTATTGTTCACCCATTGTTACCGGACTGTGAGCCCGGAGGACCATATCTCCTGCCACACCCGTGTGAAAGCAGATATAGTTCCGGTGGGAGAGCCACAGTCCGGGGCTCCATTGAGACGATAAAACGGAATAAAGCGTGAAACCACAACTAATTTTGTGTGACAAGGTCAACTGAATCGATTCCCTATTGTTCCCATTGTCCCCGGACATGAGTACGCCGGACGTCATTACTTCTAACCGGTACCTACAATAAAGCTGCCATTAACTTGAATGCGGGGTTTTTATTCATTCTTAGCTGTTTTCAACAAAATATACCCGGTTCCCAATCATGTGCGTTTGCGGTCTTGTGTGTTTTGGACTATCCAAAAACACAACACACACTTTGTCAAGGGCCTTCAAAGCAACTCTTTTTCATTACAGCGCCCTCTCACAATGCTCTCACAATTACGGTTCTGCTTTATCTAGTAAGTCATGGAATTTTACAAGCCATTTCTGTACATAAATATACATTCATTATTTTGAATGGGATGGATTTACCCCTTATCTACCGGGGTGCCTAAAATTACGTCAGAGTAAAGTAGTAGTAAACGTCTCAAGGTTTGCATGTCAGACAAACCTGTCAAGAGAAGGTGCTCGGCATCTATTAAATTAATCCTTGTGTTGATCAGCACTCTTGTGACTGAAAATTAAATGCAACCTACTTATGAATTGCACCTTTAACAGACACACAAATATAGGACGGTACCAAATCAATGTGTGCGTGCGCGCGTGCGTTACATGTGTGTGTTTTAGTCTAACAAGTGAAAAGGCTGGAGTAAACCCAGGGATAAGTATATAACTGACCAGAGCATCTAAAAAGGTACATACACACCATTTAAATTTTTTTAAGTGACCACCACAATCACAGGTTTTGTGTATTTTTTTAAATACCAAGAATACCAAAGTTAAGTAAATATTGCTTGTGTCCTTTTGAAGTGTGAAGAATATTACAGAAATCAAGTCAAATATCTGGAGTTTCGAGTGTTGCGAACAAGCCATTTTACTCACCTGGTGAGCAACTGTAGCACTTCTGATGATGTCAAAGTATTACTCAAATGTCATGGTAAAATTTAAGTTTGCCTCAAAGTGGACAAACAGTGTGCTCAGCATCAGTTGAGTCAAAACAAGTTACTCAATGGTTGAGCAAGGAATATACTCAAAATACAGTATAAAAATCCACTCCTGGGGTTTGAGTAAAGGTTTTATCACCCTGTGAGTAAAAAAATTGTCACAGCTCAACTGTTGAGTAAGCGGAGTAAAATTTTATAAACAAATGTGAGGGGTCAAATATTGACTATTTTAATAGTAAAATGTTTACTACAAGGAAGAGTAATAAAACCGCTACTCAACTCAACAGAGTCAAGTTTGCTCAACAAAAGAGCTGTGACTTTTAACTACCATAAGGAGTAAAAATTACTCGGTTGGTTAAACAATTTTAGGACTGTATAGTGTTTAAGCTCTTACAATTCAAAGGTACTGTTTTTGACTAATCAATTACCCATGCAACTGTGCACAAATCTCCACAATATCCGGCAAAAATTGGGGGCGCTCTTCAACAACTGTGCTGTTGGTGTTTCCTAGTGTAAGATAGTCATGATTTAGACTCGAAGTAAAGGACTCTTTTACGGAATAAGCTGTTACAATCCTGGTAATCATTTGTCCTTTATAGGAGATTTCAGGCTAGGCTAATTGCCGTGCGTCTTACATGAGGATGAACCCTTTTATTTTGTCTTGTTTTTCTAGCTTTTTATTTTGTCAAAATAAAATTAGAAGTTTCAAGTTGAAACAAATACAGAGGAGGTCTTACTAAAATTTTAAGTATTGAAAACAAGGATTGAGTATATGGCAAATATTTAATGGATGGTTGAAATTTAAACATTTGCCACTTATGTGGTAAACTACTAAGAAATGGCTTCACAATGGCGTATTTTCCGTCAATATTTGACTTCAAGTAGCTAACTAACAGGAAAAAACCAATCAAAAATAGTTAGGGAGCGGTCATTATTTACGCGGGGGGGGGGGGGGGGATGGGGATTTGAGGGGGGAACCCGAAAAAATTTTGTAAGAGAGAGGGGGAAACGTGGAATTGTTTTCATCAACGAGAGAGGGGGAACATGAAACTTTTAAAGGGGGGAAATCAGCGGATCAAGCGGGGGAACATGAAATTTTTGACGGAACGAGGGGGGGGGGGAACTTAAAAAAAAGTGAAAACATTAAAAAAAAAAAGTTGAAAATCCTCCTTACCCCCCCCCCGGCGGAAATAATGACGCTCCCTTATAAAGAAAGCTCACTCTTATTACTCTATCATCTGGTAAATATACAAACACAAACATCAATCTTGATTCTCCAAGGGAGGGTTATTATTTACGCCAGGGGGGTGATGGAGGATTTCCGTCTTTTTAACGCTGTTTTTTTAAAGTCCCCCCTTTTCAAGTTGCTCAATTCCGGTCCCCCCTGACTAGAGAAAAAAAAAATTCATGTCCCCCCTCAAATATTTTCAATTATTACAGTTCATCAATGGTCACGATCCCGACATCATCTTTTGAAGGCACCGAGAGTGATTGCTTCCCTTCGCTCTCCTTAATTACACCCTTACACCTCAAACACCACAAATTAACTCAATGAGCTGGCGTGCGGGAGAAAAAATGCACTAAGTCAAAAAAAGATGCGATGACGTCATAGCACAAACACTCATATGGGAAACGAAATGCGCGGCAGTTGCCAGCGACTCCCTTGCGGCTTGCCATGCCTGGTTCGTATGGAATGGTGGCCGGAGGCCCGGGTTCGAATCCCAGGGCCCTTCAGTTTTTTTAGTTTCTATCCCTTTAACCCTTTCCTTCCTCTCGGCTAGAAACCAAAAAGGCAGTTAGAGCAATATTAGACCAGTTAACATCCTACGTCACTTTCTTTTGTGTGGACTGCCATCCATGCCTGCCAACTTATGGGCCATGTATTAAAACTCTAACAGATACAATTGGCCAGTGCGTAACAGTCAGGCCGACCTATTTCAAGGTAACAGGCCCTAACATGTTTACAAACATTGCTGTTAAACTGGTCTATGGCACCATTTTTGAAAAGCGACCCAAATTCAAATTTGATATTTTGCAAAGTTACGTTGTAATTGTATAGGAACATATACTGCGAAACGAGAAGCTAAAAAAATGCGTTTTATCACAAAAATAAGCAGATTTTGTAATTAGAAAGACTTGGGATCCCAGATTGTGATTAACGGCAGAGCTGGAAATGCTACGTTTATGTCCGTTCCATGATGAAACAGTTGCCACCTCTTGAAAATAACCTCTAACTTGACTTGCCCGAACTTTTAAAACAAACTTAATGGATGAGCGTAGACAGTACATGGCGCTAATTTCCCGGCTATTTCACATTGGAAGGCGTTTCCAGCAGCAGCGTTGAATTATTATCGGGGATCCCCGATAAATAATATTCTAGTACATAAATTCCTGCGTTTGTCGACATAGACATTGTCGAGCTTAAACCATTCACACGGTATAGTTTTACTAGCAGTTACCAATGCACAGTGTATGTAAAAATCTCCCAAATTTTGAAAAATGAGGGCGCCCTTCAAAAAAAATGTGCTAATATTGCTTTTAAGTGCATTGAAGGAGAATGAGTGTTATCTTGGAAGATAATTTCTAATGCACATGGCAGTGGCGAAATGTTCTTATTGCTCCCTAATAATAAGAGCTTGTTGGAAGGAGAATAACCTCTTTTTTAAAAGACAATATCAACAATAAAATATTATTGATTACTCTTTTACTAGATTCCTTACTGTCAAGAAATGGTAGACACAATGTGATATTGTGGGCGTCATAGTGTTAGAGGGTCCTATCCTATATGCATTTGTAGTCAAAGATGATCTCCTACAAAAAATCGTCACTGTTAGCGAGTTGGTCACAAAAGGTATGCATGTTTTGTCCGGTTGCTATAGGTAGTTGGATTGGTGCGCCAGGGACAAGATGTTAAAGTGGTGGCTGAGCGCGTTAGCACAAGCCAATAAGGTGGGGTACAGGTCCCTGCTTTTGGGTCCCTGGCGGGGGTCCAGGGGCTGAGCTCCTGGACGCTCTGGGTTTTAGCATGTTTGATGCCTTCAGAGAGCTCTAAGTTTCTCATATTTTGAAGGAGATGATTTTTTTTACAGTCATTCTTAGGCCAAAACGATATCCCTTCCCTTCTTTTTAGTGACTGGAGCACTGTCGGAGCACTGCCACTGTATCAGTTTCTTTGACATATTGTGAATCACGAAAAAACATATAGGTGATTGTTGAGTCAAGGGATAGGAATATTGTTACATGCCTTTCTCAAGTAATGACGCTCAATACAAGCAATGGAAAGTTTGGTAGGTAGTAAGATGGTTAAGATGTTAAAATTGTGCCCCATAGCCACATAGCGCGTGATGAATAATGGGTGGGGTACAGGGGTCCACTAGCTTCCCACGTGGGCCCATGATGGGGGTCCAGGGGGCTGGGCCCCCGGAAAGCTCTTGGATTTAGTATATTGAGTGCCGTCAGAGAGCACAGTTATTCATTATCTTGAAGCGAGAATGACATAACTATTTAAAACTTAATATTTTCTTTACTTAGCCAAAAACGATCATTTTTCAGTGACATGAGCAATGTGGGAGCACTGTCACTTTATCAGTGTCTTTGACGTGAGTCGAGTTTAACAATAGGGTTGTTGGTCAAGGAAATTGGACCATTAAAAAAATAATAAAAAAAAAAAAAAATAAAAAAAAAAAAAAAAAAAAATAAATAATAATAAAAAAAAAATAGAATAATAGCATTTATAAAGCGCCAATTCTATCTAGGCAACCTATTCCGGGGCGCTGTACAAAGAGTTCATAAACAAGTAAACAGAAGAAACAATAATGCAACATGAACATGTTGTAACCTAAAGGAGGAGCAAAAAACATACAAAAAGTAATGGAACTTGAACAAACTACTGGGGAGGGTCAAATAGAATAATGAAAATGCAAAATTAAACATTATAGGCAGATTGAACAAATATGTCTTAAGATGTTCTTAAATCATTAACTGGAACCAAAAACAGCGAATGTTTATAGGAAGTGAGTTCCACAAATTTTGGTGCACATGAAGAAAAAGCTCTTCACAAATGATGATAGGTTCTGTGGTACTGATCAGGAAGAGAAGTTTATCTGACGATTGAGAGTCCGGGTGGCAAGATGGCGTAAGAAGATCCTTAAGTAGATGGTGCAAGTCCATTTAGTGCTTTCCATGTAAGCAGCAGGACAGAATCTTGAATGGATCCGTTTGGTCGAATGGGTAGCAATGAAGTTGGAATAAGAGTTGGAGTTATGTGATCATTTTGCGGAGTTTGGTGAGAGAGAACACGAGCTGGCTGATTTTGTGTTCGATGAAGTTTATCAAGAAGCGTTGTAGGAAATTCCATACAAATAAGAGCAGGACCATTGTCAAGGTCGGGAGGTGATAAGGCATGAACACGAATATTGGGCAGTGTGTCAGACAAAATTTTTTGATTGAGCTGATGTTACGAATTTGAATAATAAGCGACTGACAAATTTTCTTCACTGTTCAGCCATTGACATGTTTCATCAAAAAATAACAATACCCCTAAATTGCGAGGCAGAATGTGTAGACTGAATATTAGTGGTGGCAATTTTTTGAATATGAGATCCTGGATTTTAGCATGCAAGATGCTTAGTTGTGAACATGACAAGTTCAGTTTTGTCTTCATTTAGCTAAGTTGTTCGCGTCATCCAAGGACTTAAATGTCCTGACGCAACCACAACATTTCAATTTGCCGCATGATTGATTCATCGTCAGGGGAATTTCATATCAAAGAAAATAGAGGTGAGTGTCATCTGCATATAAGTGTACATGAAGTCCATGTTTACGAGCAAATATCAGCAATAGGGCGTGAATATATAATGGAAAAGCAGTGGCCAAGCACTGATCCCTGAGGAACTCCAAAACAGGAGCATGAAGGTGAAGATAAGTTCCATTAATATTTACAGATGCTTTCTGTCTAAGGTATCAGCAATCAACTCAAGAGCATGACCTTTGACCCACCAATAGGACTCCAGGCGGCATTTTAAAATTCCATGGTCTATTGTGTCAAAGGCTGCAGACAGATCCAACCGCACTAGAAACACACCATATTTGTTATCAAGAGAAAATAAGAGATAATTTGCAATCTTACTAAATGCAGTTTCAGTTCATGGTATTTTTTGTAGGCGGATGAACACGCGCTCAAATGAATCATTCGTAGACAGGTAATCAGTCAAATAACATTCCTTCTCAAGTAATAAAACGATCAATACACCAAGCAATTGGGAATATGGTGAGAATGGCCTAATTTAAGATGCTAGTATGATGATGATCATAATACACAATTTTTTATTATCAGTCTGAATTTTGGGTGTACGATTGTAAATCTGCAAAATCTAGGAAGGATTCTCAGATGGAATACTTTTTACATTTTTCCTATATTGTGATAGCACGCCCAAAAATCATTTATTTTATATTCGTCCGTCATTGCCACCTTTTCCATATCACCTTTTATATTTAAGGAAGTGATTTTAAGTTTGATCGGCTATGGGGCGAGCATGGATCCCAGCATTGGATACAATATACAAGGGCCTAAAGATTGATAAAGGTCATTGGTTCGAGTCCCACGGCAGCCAACGTGTTCTGCCCTTGAGTAAAGCGCTTTACTTCAATTGAATTGGAGTACCAGCATTATTCAATGCTGGGAAGGTAACAGACCTCGCTAGTGTGGGAAGGAGTGGGAACCCCCCCACAGCAAAAAACTATGGAGGAGTCGGGCCCACGGCTAAGGAAAGAGAGATGGGCACTTCCGCGCACGAGCTTGCTAGGCCAGACACTGTACTTTTTTTACTCTAAATAAAAATACCAGTTGTGGCTATCTAATATCAAAAATTAGTTAATGATTACCATTATTTATACTGCGAAAGTTAATACACGCCATTCAAATTGGGGCAATGCGGCAGCTTATATATTCAAAAAATCACACACATATGATTATTGCATGATGTTTTCTGTCTTACATGATGCATTTCATATGAAAAGCTACAGTAGTGTAACAACAGTGGGTAAGGTAGGTCTGTGAACTGCATTAACAATTACTGTACTTAATAAAAAACGATTTATTAAATCAGTTTTACAATCATGGGTTTGTCTTTTTGTCTTTGTATGTGAAAACCTAATGTTGATATTTTGTAGACAATGCATATTTAAAAAACTATACAGTCTACAACATCCAGGATGTATTATATTTGAATTTATTACACCAAAAGTTAAAGAAAGATTTACCTACAAATTGAGTGCCTTTCATAGTCTATAGCTAGCATCTTTCTAGCCTCTTTAACCATAACTCTTTAATAAGTTTGATGTTTATGAGATCGTCTTATCAAATGGTGAAAATACAAATTTTAATTAGTTCATAAAAACAGACAGTTTAATTTTTTTTATGATGGCTTTAAACAAAATTTGTGTCCCCCCGTCTCTGTCCCAAAAAAAATTTCGTGTCCCCCCCTCAAATGTTTAAAAAAAAGTCGTGTCCCACCCATGATTCCTCATCCCCCAGGCGTAAATAATGAACACCCCCCAATATATTAAGGAAAAAAAATTGATACTTGGTTGCGAACGTTGTACTGTACTGTGTTGTGGATGTAATCTGTGACCGAAAATGTAATGCATTCATACACGGAAAAAAAAATAAGATGAAAGTATTGCTGGTTCTACCCCAATGTTCTATGGGAAGTGTGTTAGAGGCCTTTTATTCTTTAAATAACCAATTAAATAAAGCGGGCAAGTTTCTGGTTTATGGAACTGTCACAATGAGTGTTAGACAAGAATTCCCAGTAAAGGGGTATCAATGTTGTTAGGAAATGATTGGCAGTGGGAAAGTACTCCCAGATCCCCAGGTGCCTGTACAGTGGATGAAATTGGTAGACGGATGAATTTGTAACTAGGTCAATTGGACCTAGTAACTAGGTCAATGAACAGAAAAAGCTTGCACACCCCCCCTCCCCCCCCCCCCCCTGGAGAACAGTGAGAGATGAGTCAAACAAAAAATACTATACATATAGGAAGAGCGGCGAGGAGGAAGTGTCCCTAATTTAGAGGATACTTTTTCTCTCAAAGTAGAGGAATTTGGAGGTTCATCTTCCCTCTTCAGGGGAGACTAAATTCCTTGTTAGTGAAAATCCAGCCTGAGCAAAAAACAAAGTGACAAGTGGTAAACAATGAAAAATCAGGCCGCTGCGGCTGATGAGCTTGGGCACTGTAAAGGAGACCTTTAAGCCATGGACAAGAGGTAACTGAGCAACACAATGACCCAAGCACTTAGGAAATTAGGTGACAGGGCATTGACGCAACTGAACCGAGCAAATTCCTGTATGTTTCTACAAGCCAAATGGTGTCCTCATGAGAAAAAGGTTGTGCACCAAAGTGTAGTGCCAAAGGTATATCATAGGAAGTGATAGGCATAGCCACTGTAGTCCCATGGCAGGAACTTAGGTGTGAGAAAAAACACACATGAGAGATAGGAGTAGTTTTGGTGGCCTACACCAGAAAAGATGTGTCTGGTATTGTAAAACTTGTCACACATTTCAAATGGTGGGAAAGCCCAATCAGAAAAATTCCTACTGCTCCCCTGCAACCAATACCAGCATTGATGAGCCAATTAGTAGGGTCTCCATTAGCTTGCGTAGGACCACTTCAAAGACCAAGTCAGGAAATCAGTAATTACTGACCATCATGTGCGCTTCCACACGTTTCCCTGAGGCTATACCCATGAGAAATATTAGGGCACCATAATATAGAGACAGCTTACAAAGTTTAACCTGGTAGCCTTCCAAAGTCAATTCAGTCTGATAAGGATTAAAATTTCATGTCAGCTTTGCTCCAACAAGTGATGGACCAGTGGGGAACTTCCCAGTACAGTCTTCAGCATACCACCCACGGAATCTCAGGGGGCCCTAGGAAAGGGTACCACCAAACATTGAAGACAATGGATAAAACCTATTGTTTTGAATTGAGAGGGATTGGGATGGGGGAGTTCATTTCCTGTTATTTTTTTTCTTTTGCTACCAGGGAGGGCTGTTGCTGTGTACATGAGTCATTAGGATTCAGTCCATTGAGTGGTGTTTGGTCACAAAAGTACGGGGACCATTGAAAAATACTGAAAAAAAGGGTTGGTGTGAAAATCCTGATGTGAATTGTTAGATTGGTTCTCAATGCGACCAGGCTCCAAGAGCCACAGAAATTGCCAAATGAAAATCTCAAACAGAGCCAGGCAAAAATGAAAAAATTGTATGAACAAAAGATGCCAGAAACAGATATTCACACCAGGGTGACAAAAGTTTTGGCACTTTTTCCAATCAAGGGATCCTTTGCAAGCCAAGTATTCTGGACATGTGAGATTGAGAACAAAGTGGGAGACCTTGACTATGTGATCCAAACACCAGGTGACATAAAAGTCGACCAATTTATGTCACATAAATGCTCAAAGAGTATAATGAAAGAGATGTACCATAAAGCCTGCGTGTGTAGGGTCATCCAGTGTTAGTGATCGAGGTGCAATGATGACATCACAGAGTCAGTACCTGAACAAGACAGCACTGTAAACACAGAAAATGAATTATGTGTCAAATTGAAAATTCTGACATACTTGCCAATGTAGACAAGAAACAGGTCATCTCCCAGAAGTCAAACAAGGTGAATTGAAAGATTAATTCACAAGTGAGAGTTTGGAGATAGACATATTCCTGATGTACCCAGTGAACACATGTCGTAACCCATGAACATGAGTATGTGAATCACAGCCTTTAACAGCAAACCACCCTTATATGGGCGAATCCAATCACGTTGCAACATATCAGAAATGAGGTGAAAAATACATGTTAGGACAATGGAATAGGTGAACAGAGCAATAGTGAATGGAGTCCCCATGTATGGTTCCCAAACCGATGGTTTTTTCGTTTTATCACAGATTCGGGAAAGTCAACCTCTGTTCCAAAACCGACCCATATCCGACCTCGGAGTGATGAGTGCATAGGTAGCAGTGAAAGGCCAATTTTTAGCAAATGTGATTTGTTGAAGGGTGTATTGGCAAGTTCCCCTCACGGACCGTGCCAAAGAAAATTTTTGAAAATTCTGCCGCGACATTTCAAAGCATAGTGACAGAGTAGTCGCAGAAATAGAAAATTGTGGAAAGCCTATGTGATATGATCTCCTTGTGGACAGCGAAAATGGGAAGAAATGAGGACAGGCTCCATCAATTCTTTGAGAAATTATCTCAACCAGGTTTGACGTGAAATCTGGTGAAGAGTGAATTTTGCCATGCATATGTCACATACTTAGGGCAGATTGTACGACCAGGGCAATTAGGCAAATCACTGCAAAAGTGAAGCAATTGAGAAATTCCTCACACCACAGAGCAAAAGAGATCTCATAGATTCTTAGGTATGGTCGGGTATACAGAAAATATGTCCAAATTCTGCAGAAAATGCGTGTCCGCTGACCAACCTTCTAAGAAAAAATGCAACAATTTGTGTGTCAGAGCAATGCCAAAAAGCGTTGAGAAAATCAAATCTAGTTTGATGAATGCGCCAGTTTGATTGCGCCAGACTTGCAGAAACAATTCAAGTTGGCAGTGATGCCAGTGATGTAGGCTGTGGTGGAGTTCTCATGCAAGAAATGAAAATGATGTAGATCATCCTGTTAAGTATTTCTCTACGAAGTTTGACAAACATCAGAAAAAACTCTGCCCCAATTGAGAAAGAATGTCTCATTGCTATTGTCATTGCAAAATTTTGAAGTGTATATGAGTACAACAGTTGCTACCAGTTTTAGTGTACACGTATCACAATCCGTGAATTTCATCCACAAGATGAAAAATAGAAATCAGAGATTTGTCAGGTGGAGTTTAACTCCACAAGAATACAAGTTCGGACCATACGGGAAGATCAAAGGAAAAGAAAAATGCTTAGCAGATGCTGTCCAGAGCTGTAAATTTTGTTCAGACATTTGATATTCAAACTTGTAAATAGACTGAAGGTAGCAATGCAAGAACATTAAAAAAGTGTTAAATTTGCACTGTGTAAACTTGTATTAAAAATTAACCACAAAATGGTTAAAGGTATAAAGCCAGATTTTGGAAATTTTCAGTTATTCAAATTTTCTTTTTAAGGGGGAGGATGTATCTTACCCCAAATTTTGTGATTAAAAATATTTTTTCTCAATTTTAATCTGATAACAAAAGCTTTCTCAACGGGAAAAGTTACTTGTTTATGTTGAAAAGATAAAGGGGAATCCCCTAGATGTGTTTGTGCAAAATGCACCTGTTATTTACATCAAGCAAGGGATGAGTGGGATTCTCCCTGGAATGCTAAACTTAGAAAGATCAATTGCTTTTATTGCTTTAAGAAAAACATATTGCCAAAATTTGGGGAATCCCATGATGTTATAATGTAAAGTGCTTGCAATGCCGATGATGAATTTATGTGAAATCAATTGGACAGTGTGCAAGGTTATGTTTATGCATGATGCTGTGGTAATATCTATTTAAGGATTGGGGAACTTTGTGACAACTCAATAGATAATGGAGAGTTTGAGAGGTTAGATTTGGCCACCAGTAACACGTAGCTAGAATTTATAGCTAGTTTAATCTGCAATGAGTAGCAAACCTGTACAGTAACCTAGTGCCAGGATTATAATTTCATGTGAGCGAAGTCGCTTTAATTATTCAACTGTCGATCTTTGAAGCCAAAGGTGCCGGGAATCAAAATAAGATTCAAATTATGGACAGGATGGAAATCGTGGTGATTATTTTGCATGTATATTGTGGAATATTAGGTGTGAGGGACTTATTACCCCGTCGTCTTGAAACTGCTGGACAAAATACCTTCAAGACTCAGAAGATTCCTATGGATATTGTTACCCTTGGAATATTGCATGCTGTCATTTGGGAGTCCCATCGTTGAACTGCAACACTTCTTATAACACTGGACACTAGAGGACTTGAAATATTAAGTATCTTCTTGTTTATAAATCAGTAAAGTTGTATGTACTTTGTGTTGAGACAACCAAAATTCTTGAACCAATCTGAAATTCAATCAAATCTGTGTATATTTTGAAATTTCAGATATTTATTAAAAACAAAGAATATAATTTGTTTGTGTTTAAAAGGTATTTCTGACCTTTGAAGTCTACGAGACGTAATAACACCACCCCTATATAGTGAACTTGCTCAGGGACCATTCTCCGCTCGTAGGTTCAAAAAGTCGTTTTTCGTGTCGCTCACAGTCATGCAACAGTTTAATCATGGTTCTTGACCGTTAACACTGTTAAAGTTTACGATTTCAAGATTTTCAGGATTCCCTAATGTGATATTTGGTCATTTGGGAGACCAAACTTGAACAACTGTATCATGCACAGTTTAAAGGCTAATGTCTTTTACGTGCATGACTGAGAGGACACGCAAACGACTTTTTTGAACACTTTAGCGGAGAATGGCCGTTTTGTGGTCCTTACTCCTAAAGCGTTACTGGAACATTTTTCACAATATTGAATTTCTTCAATTTGCTCTCAAATGATAGTCTAGGGCCATTGGAAGACAGAGATATGACTTACACATAAAATAACAACCCTAAAACAAGATAGGGAACATTGATATGAGGATATATGACATCCAGGTAATTTAGCCAACTTTTAA